>JACEGR010008892.1:0-31990 GCA_014170235.1 Listronotus bonariensis
TGAAAAATATTGTGAGAAGAAACATACATACCTACATATTATGTAAATTTGATAATTGTAAATATTAGTTTTCCTGACTTTGTTTGTGAGTTATCTACCTATTTGTAGTTTGTAAGGCCGAACCCAAAGTCGATTGATGAGATAAGGTCACGACATTCGCCATATTGGCTAGCGCGGCTGTGACGTCAAGTCGGGCCATTTTCGGCCATGTTTGATTTTAGGCAGATCACTGGCGTAGAATTAAGGAGAAAACAAAAAAGAACTGTATGTGGTAAACAAAATTTATTGGATTATTTTAATAGGTATAACCTAAAACAAAAACATAAATGTGGTTTAAATATTGAAAATTAAAAATTATCAAAGCTACGACAGGACGATGAGGTACCTGGCAGAGCAAAACATTTTCCATGGTTCCGTAAGTCAAAAACCATTTTAAAAACTTTGTATACAAGGTGTCCGCTAATAAATGGTACACAGAAAAACCACAGATGCCTTATGCCAAAATATTAAGATTTAACCAAACATACCTAATATCCAAAAGTTTATAATAAGGAAGATACGGGGGTGTCATAGTAAAAAGAAAAAGTAAATTTATTTCGATAATTGTTCCCTCCTTTTTAAATAACTTAATAAAACGGTATCTCGGGGTTTTTAAACATTAGCTTTTAGATCGAATATTAATTTTTGTATGTAGACTAGAGGGCGATGGGTAGGTACACTATTTAAAATTCTCTAAAACTACCCAATTTTTTGTTACTATTCTATATGTATTTAAACTAGTAAGCTTCTCTATGCTTTCTGCACAAAAAAGGTATACTTAATAAGAATCGGTCTTGACAACCGTTTTTAAGGTATTCACGTTTTAGTTGTTCAGTGCACCCGAAAGTATGTACCTTTAATAACATCGTATTAGCTATAATTACAACTGCTCAGATATAAATAGCTGATAGCTAAAAACTCCTGGATACCGAGTTTTATTAACATGTTTAAAACATATCAGAAATTATCCAAATACATGAATAAAAATATTTATATCCCTTTAACACCCCGTATCTTCCTTATCATTAACTTTTGGAATAGGTATGTTTGTTTACATCCTAAATGGGTATTTTCGCATAAGAAATCTGTGGTTTTTCTGTGTACCATTAATTAGCGGACACTCATCAGTATCATATGCATATAAAAACACGAATGACTGAAAACTATTCGACTAAACACTATTAAAATCTCTAAAATAAAACGAGTCCGAACCAATCATATGTGAAGTCTGTAAACTAACCAAAAACATTAACAACTGGAAATTCTTGCAAAATATACAACCAAAATGAAAATGGCAAATTTCCACAGAAGCTATCCCCGGTCTTGAATATGTCTAAACCCCTTCTCATAAAGAAACTCTGGCCGTACCAAAAGCAAAATTTTTATACCTTTTGCAGTCTCTGCTTTCCTGATCAGCAAAGATTCGCATGCGAATGCCAATGTTGGGGTTACATTGGCATGCCACACATTCCATGCATTCAAATTTGCTTTTTTAAAAAACAAAGTGTCACAGTTTACTTCCTGTATTTTTTATAATTAAAACGTAGGTACTAATAAATAAAAATTTATGTTTTAAAAATTTTTTTGGTGTATAAAGTATAAATGTGTATTGAAAAATCCTCCTTACAAAATAAGGAAAATTTACAAAATTTCCAGATGTTAAAAGTAGCATAAAATTCCCTTAACATGATTTATGTAATCCTGATTAAAGGGGGCATTCAGGTAACAGTCAATCAAACTTTTTCCTATTGAATTTTGGTTTGCAGGTAGCAAATCGGAAGAAATTGAGATAAAAAAACTATAAAAAGATGGTCAATAAAAACAGACTGAGATTTTTAAGAAGTTATTTTACTACTAAGACAACAACAAAAAAGTCACTAGTTGGTAGTTAGTGACTTTTTGGTCCGAGGGGTGAGGCTGATGATGGAATTGAAGAGTGAGGATTTTTTCAAATACGTGAGAAGGAGGTTTTTGTGTAATTTTATAAAAAGAATGAAAGGTGAAAACAATAAAAACAGGTTAGAGGACTTTTTTTGCTCTTCAAAAAATTTGAACCTCCTTTAAAAACTTTTTTTTGCCACCTCACACACTTCTCCTCGGCCCATGGCCCCCCTCAGAAAGTCGATATGACCGCCCCTGAGAACAGATGTAGGTTTAAATTGATCCCTGTGTTTAAAAGGACATTGCAAATTAAAAATAAGCAAATAAACAAAAATATCTTTATAATGATAACCTAACACCTTTTTTTTAACGTTAAGTGTAAAAAAGATAGATATTAATCTAGAGACCGTGAGTTACGTAAACAGTTCTGTCGAAGTATTGGCAATAACAGTAGTAATGGCGAATGCGCCAGGAAAGCATATGTTGTCTACAATTTCTTTCTGTGGACTAATCTGTTTATTTACAAAATTTTACCGTTTATTCCAAAAAGATATAATTAGAAAAATTACCCACCTATTTTAAAAGTTGATTGTTTAAGCAATTTTTTATCTCGTCCACCCATAGCTGAAGTTTGAAGCAAAATCAACCCTCCATATATTTTCTGTTATCCTGATTAAGAAGTTATACTTGTTGCTGACAATAACCGGCTCGCCCGGGACTCACCCAAATTTTGTAGAAAAAATAAAATAAAAATAATAATAAATAAAGTGACCATAAGGCTTTAAAGGAGGCCATGGGTGGATATAAGGGGGTGGGGAATTTGGAGATTTGAACCCCTCCTTAACAAAAGTAAGAAAAGAAAATTTGTATGCAAAGAGTCCTCCCATTGTTTGTTATGTTTTTAATGCGTATGGGTATATGGACCCCCTTACGCATATGGAAAAAAGAAAAGGGAACTTTTGTAGTACAAAAATCAGTGTGTGTATATTTCGAAATTGAATAAAGCGTGGGTTTTTGGTCTTAAAATTTTTTAATAAAAATAGGTTCCAACAAAGTTCTATTTTTTTAAACAAAAAATAAAAACCACTTTGATTCATGACGAATTTGCGATAATAATGACCAAACGATCAATTTGTTGACTAAGGTAAATTGGGTTAAATCGTCGTATTTTGGTCCAAAGAATTTGTGGTAGCATTTTGTACAGACCTCTTCGAGACACTCTGTATATACAAGTCAAACATAGAACCGCCTCTTTTTTTTAAGTCGGTTAAAAAGGACAAAAAGGTGTAGCTGGATTCTTTAGTACTACTTTGGTACTACCTGATTTCTCATCAATTGCGCAATTCAAAGGAAGAAGCGCCGAAACGAAGAATCTTATAAAAACAAACAAGGTAAACATTCTTTTTTTTGGTAAACAGTAATAAACTCCTTTGACATATACCGGAAAAAGCCGCACCGCACTTTCACCATCATCATCATTTTTATACGTTAGCACGTGACTATGTGACATTTTTAATGTTACAAAAGTTAACATGTCCCTGCAACATATCAGCAATTTTGTAGGTAACAGGTCACACAGAAATAAACCCATCATAGGCTGTAGCCTGTTGTGTTTAAATATGTAAACTTTTTACTTAAAAAATTCCTAGGAATCATCTCTTGAAATTTAAGTTATTACTTATGAATTGAAGATATGCTCTATATGGATTAGGCGGATAGAATTTAAAAACAGAGTTATAATTCGTTTTAAAACTGCATCGCGCTTCATCTTATCCATATACAAACATCGATAAGACTTAACCCCGTTTGATGTCATAAATAATATTTATTTAATAAAAACCTGCAGCCTTTTTCGAAATCTCCGCAAATCCTCAAGCTGTTGACTCAATCGACTGATCGAATTCACTTGTAATCGCAAATAAACGTTTGTTCAGATAAGAATGTTTAATCGAGCATGAACACAATTATAATCATTAAAAGAGCAGAGTCGTTCCAAATTTTCAGTTATCCTCACCAAAAATCCACAGCAAAACCATGGGTCAATACAACCTCGTATTTTTAAAACTAAATACATCTCCAATAGTCTTCCGTTCTGACTCTAAGCTTCTTCAATAAGTCAATAAGAGTAAATAATTATAATACGGATCGGTGTCAGGCTTCGATAGCCCTAGATAAACCACTGAGAACGATTAATCTGGCCAGCAACTTCACCAGATATGAAATCTATTGAGCATGTGCAGGATTACTTAGCCAAAGCAATAGCTTTGTTCGCGGGTCTAGTAATGAACCGATTCTGAACCAGAACCGAACTGGTTTAGAATTGTTTTAAAGCCCATGTCTAATTATTTATTAGTTCCGAATTTTTATTTACCTCGAACGATTTTCTATACACCTGAGGATGTATTCTAACCTAGCCTTTTGGTTAGGATTTTTCATGGTTAAATTGGATACTATACAAAAAAAACAAAATTTAAACAAAAAGGTAAATTGTTATACTGTCGAATGCCACTCAAGGTCTCTCGGCGGAAGACGAGGGATTCCCTGCCTCCTCTCGTTTTTAACATAAGTATGTGTATTTAACTAAAGATTAAATTCAAACAACAAGAAATGGTAAAATCTTGTAATATTGTCTATATTTTTTTAATTAAATCTTTATTAATTTTATTGCATACTTACATTCATACTGCGCATGCGAATAGTACCAGAACGGTTCAGAATCGAACCCACGAACAAAGCTAATAATAGCTTTGTTCGCGGGTTCGATTCTGAACCGGTTCTGGGACTATTCGAATGCGCAATATGAATGTAGGTATGTATAAGTATGTAAGTGTATAAGTAGTAGTACTGGTTCAGAATCGAACCCGCGAACAAAGCTATTATTAGCTTTGTTCGTGGGTTCGATTCTGAACTGGTTCTGGTTAGTTCTTGTTTGGGACTATTCGCATGCGCAGTGAAAAAGCAGCGTTCGCGGTTGGTAAAATCCTGAATTTTTAGTAACAGTTCTGTGTTCGCGGGTTACAATGGAATCAGTTCGTTACCGGTTCGTAACCTGATTAGCTGTCCTGGGATTTTTGTTGGAACTTAAAGTTCAGTTAGAAATTTCATGCGCATTGTCGACATGGTCAGCTGTTTTCTGTTTTTGTGGTACAGAAATACACCCTTGTATTACAGTTTATTTGTTTCTGTCACTTTTATGTGAATTATTATACCTGTTGAATATTTATTTTTTAATATTTTTGTGATTCTGAGTGTATATAAACAAAGGATTTTTAATTGTATTCCGTATAAATGTATGTATGCAATAAAATAAATATAGATTTAATCAAAAAATATGGACAATATTACAAGATTAGCAGGTATATGTTTATTTTACCATTTCTTATTGTTTGAATTTCATCTTTAGTTAAATTTACATACAAAACGAGAGAAGGCTGGGAATTCCTTGTCTTCCTTCGAGAGACCTTGAGTGGCTTTCGACAGTATAACAATTTACCTTTTTGTTTGGATTTAATATATTTTTTGTGTAGTATTCAATTTACCCATAAAAATACTAACCAAAAAGCTAGGTTAGAAAATAATCTCAGCTGTATAAAAAATTGTTCGCGGTGAATAAAAATTTCGAATCTTCGGTTCTAGTTAAGAATCATTTCATTACTAGACCCGCGAACAAAGCTATTAAATGGAAGTAATCCTTTAATAACTCTGAAGTACTTTAATTTTAAAATAGAACAAAATGGTATCAATAAAATAAAATTTGTAGAGAATTCAATTTTATGTCAAAATTTAAAGTTAAGGCATTAAATAAAAAATAAAAGTTTTGTATTTTTTTAACATTACGCAATAACACTGAAATACTTGGCATATAGAAGAAAAATTTAAAAGAACATCTTTAAAATATTTAAAAAATGTCTTATAAAAGTCTTTTGTAATCCCGCAAATTGTTTTTCTATTTATATCATTACATAAATCAACCGCAATTTGTTTGCTTTGTGCATTGCAAGTTAGTCAAGAACAATTTTCAAATTTAAGGTTCTAGTTTTTACGTCCTTTTTCCAAAGTAGCAAAAAACCATTTCCAAGCCACTGTAAAAACAAAAATAGAAAAATAAAAATCAATATTGACTGTAGTCGCGGCTGATATTAGAATCAGTCGTGAGAGAATACGCGGCACATCATCAGGTTCGTTCGATGTTTGTTTTACTGAAACAATATTTACTTCCTCCGTTGGGCTCAAGGCAGGTTGATAATGCCACAGTAAAAAAATTACCGGCATTGAGAGATACGAGAGTGTCGTCATCGTAACCTGTTTTCCTGTTTATGAATGGAAAATTTTAAAGTAAACTAGCTTAACCCGATAATGGTGTAGATGGGCCAAAGAAAATTAGAAAGTATAGAGTTTTCAGAGAAATAAGCTTCGTCGGCATAATTTACTAATAAAAATATCCCCGTAAAAAGACCAATAAAACGATTAACGGTTGTCGGGAGAGCACGGTTTTATTGTGAAAGTAATAATACACTGTTCCTTTGACTTCCGAAAACTGTGGTTAATTATTTTATTACAAGGGATATTCTTATCTTTAATGGTTTATTTTATTAGTAGATCATTATGGATTGTCCAAAGATAAAAAAATACCGATATAGCATAAAACTTTAAACAGACCATAAATTGAATAGAAAAAATTGTTGGTTAGTAAAATTTTAAAACGAAAGGAAATCCTGGGTTATCCAAAAACAAACAAATGTATTGGGCCAAATTGCCTTTTCAATGTTAAATGTTTGTTTATTGGTTTGGACGCATGGTAGCTGGGATCACTCACGTGACAAATTATACATACATAGGTGTATAAGTTTGAAATGCAGAAATGCCCTCCCCTCAACGTATGGCTTTGTTTTTAAGTAAACTTGAGCAGCAATGTAGACCCAAATTAGAAAAAAATATTTTCGGAAATTTTTATTACGTTATGGGCAAATTGTAAGTTTATTATTTAATAGCCCCGGCTCCTCCTATATTTAACAAGCGAGACGCACGGCTGAGCTACGCTGCGGTCTCGTTGCGGGTATGTGTGCCCAGACCTTCAATGAGGAGGCCAGTTTCAAAGTGTACATTCTCCAAAATAAGTTTTTTTATCAAATTTAGCGCTGAAAATTACAACTTTTGGGACATTTATCTTACTGTTGTAATAAAAGATTATACACATTGAAACTAGGCCCCTTAAATGTACGACTAAGTACAGAAATCAGTTTTATTTTTGTTTAAAAAATCAAACACGCAAAAAGCTTTTTAAATACTTTAACACTTATCGCAATTAACGAATCTATCGACTTTATTGTCCGTGGGATTGTTTGGTCGATGCTAAATGAATTCACACGTGGATTTAAATTTATTGTCAATTTGCAAAGCACACGATTTGGATGGGAATTATTTAATTATCGTAGAGGTATTAAGTAATTCTCACAATACTTGACAAATTATGTAAGGCCGATTCTCAAGACAAAATCACTTGTTTTCTTAAGTCCGTTTTACAGTCGGCAAGTTCTTTCTGCAACTTGCAAGAAACTTGTGGTAGGCATGCGCAGTACGCGAACAGCTGATTTTTGGCAGCGTATTCTGCAACTTTATTGCGACTTGCAACTTTACCAGTTGGACCGATTTTTCTTGCAGTTGCAACTGCAAGTCTGGGAAAAATTGGTTATTTTAGTGGTACCAACTCCACCCAAAGTTACTAGTTGACTGACCACCACCTTCTTGCTTTTTGAGGCAAATTGTAGCCGCGGTAGCTCTTTTTCGTTCGGTTTTTTTCATTTTTAACAGCTATTCTAAATACCGGTCAATAGCTAGGTTAGGTTCTAACTTTATTTTCACATTTTTACACGTTGGTACCTTGCCCTATTTTTGCAATATTAAAAAGCGAATTGCCGACTGTAAAACGAATCTGCAATAAACTTGCAGCAAGTTTATTGTTGAAAGAAAGTTGCTGCAACAAAATTGCAGAAAGAACTTGCCGACTGTAAAACGGACTTTAAGGCAATATGTAAAATCATAGAGTAAGGAAATTATCCGTAGGTATGTTACTTTATGGTAAAATACAGTGACCGCCAATAAGTTGGACACACATAAAAAACTTTTATTTTTTAAATTAATAAAACACTTTTTTCGGCAATCACCTCTGCTTATCCAGTTCCCTAAAAAGCCGGCTCATGGACGTCGGTTGAGGAGATAATTAATAAAAATTTAATTAAAATATTAAACAGTTAGGTTAGTTGGCTCATATCTAAAAAGTTATTTGATAAAGTTGTTTAGAATTTAATTTTACGCCGGTGTGCAAAATTTAAAATAAATATTAAAAAAAAAACGAATAAGACTAAAAAAAACGGCCGTATACGAATCTTATTTTTTTTCTTTAAAATAAGTTTTCAAAAATATTTTTGACACTTAATTATTTTATTATATTTTTTTTTATATATTTGACGAACGCCCCCTTTTGTTTCTTATTTCAGTGTAAACTTTTAGACAAATAAATAATTTTATTTAGGTTATAGCATAACAATAGCAAATCACATGATTTTAAATAACAATCACAAGTTAATACGATAATAATGTTTGTCATTAACGTCATGATGTCACTTATTAATTAATATAATATATAGTAAATATTGACTTAAGACTTAAAGCAAACTTTAATAAACTATTTTAGAGAAAAAAATGCTTGTGAAATTGTCTTTTTATTATTAGGTTCCAATGAGTTTTTTCCGAAACAAATGAAAATCCGATGGAGTCAAATCCGGTGAATAAGGTGCATGAGAAGCCTAAGGCACTCCGCTCATGGGTCGGCAAAACAGCGAGAGCTTTCGACAGTACCTATGTACGCGAATATTCGTGTTTGAAGTAGAGACAACCGTAGAGGGACGAGCATACGTCAGCTATGAAATCATAATGTCGATCGGAGTGCGCCGATGTTCCCCGAACCCGACCGCAACGGGTAAAAACTACCCCTTTGAATTATCCCACCAGGTCCAAGAGTGCCATAATAGAGCTCTCTAAGACAAGTTCCCAAAAGCCTCAATCCTACCCAGACAAAAACTAAAATATTTTCTTACCTGACAGGTTGACTTATTTTTCTATTTTATTCCAAGCTCTTTCTGTGTTATCTTTCGCAAATAATCTTTTAAAGTATAATTATAAAGTAAAAACGTTTTTTAACCTTGTTCACCAATCTAATATTAAACAAATCCATCTTTGGTACAAAAATTTCTTGACGGAACACTAATTTTCCCATATAAAAACCAGACAGAATCACATACTGTAAATAAAATACAAGACGGTTCTGTATTGCTAAGATCGGACACGCTAATATACCTACGAGCTGTCGTTGCTCTGTAAAAATCGCGTTCTCGTCGCTGTTTTACCAACTCATGGAGATTTAAAGAATATAATATTTTTATAGCTTATTTTTTTCTACAGTATCCCAGTAAAGCACTATTTTTCATAAGGAATGTTTGTGCAGCGTTGGAGACTGTTGGCAAACCGTCAGGCTCATGCTTAAATAAAATCCGTCGTATTTTGTCTCGTGCACATGGTCTGATAGTTTGCCAACAGTTTCCAACTGCTGCAGAAACAAACCTTTATTTCCTCCCTTGCGTTTCTTGAAAGCAATATAATATAGTATATTACATTACAAGTGTGGAAAATGACTAATTTCACACGAGTGGGAATATTGTAGCACGAGGCGTTAGCCGAGTGCGACAAACCCACGAGTGTAAGAAAGTCATTTTCACACGAGTACTGTACACTATTTTTCCTACGACCACAAATTATTCACCAAAAAAATTAAAGTTTGTCTGTTCAGAAAAAATAAAAACATTTGAGAACTTTGCAACACTAGGGTGATATTTACTTTGCAAAACTAGTGTGATATATACTTTTCCTCACTGCTATATTATACTGTTTTGACAATATTTTTACATCGAAAATCACCTACCCAGAAGCATTATATAACTTTTTATCATTTTGGAATTTAAAAAGGCCCTCACTTAATAAAAATTGTATGGTTTTGTTAGGTAATAACGCTAATAGTTTAATACGGTTTTCTGCTATTATAAGGGTTTTTTAAAAATTATCGATTCTTACATATTTTAGACACTATTCTAAATAAAACGTAAGTGGTGCATATCCAAAATATTCCGTTTTTTTAAAATATCAGTAAATAAACTTACGGGACCGGGGAGTGGAAAGGGGTGCTGGGTGGGGTAAAATTGGTAAAACGAGTTAATGAAACTGAACATCACATGTAAAATTAAGTAAAAATAACAGTGTTTCCTCACATTTTTAAGAAAAAATATAAAAAATATGAAAATTGTAAATGCATAACCTAAAGTCCTTAAAGTAAGGAAAAACGACTACCAAACGTCAGTTACCATGCAAAATATGGAAAGCATTTGGCAACGTCGGAAGGGTCTGATTCTATTTATGAATGGAAAGTGGATTCATAAAGTGTGTATTAGCCTTAGGTTTAATTAGGGATTAAAAAAGATTTAACTAGTTGTTTGAGTACACGAAGAAAGAGAGGAAGGAATTTGATCTATAGGCTTTTTTTCTGGCGCTTTAGGTCGAACGGTCAAGCGGCAAGGCTGCCTCTATATAGTACGTGCTCAAAGGTAGAAGGAAGATTTTAAATTTGATCTACTTACCTGACAACACTGTGCCAGTCAGTGAAAGTTGTTTTTTGTGATTATGTCTATTTTTGTTTATGTTTTTATTTTTTCGTAAATTTTAATAAATATAAAATAAGATGATTTTCGCTAATTTGGGTTCTACCGTTTAAGGTAAATAAAAAGTTTTTTTGACTGTCACTACAATAAATATGTCACTTGCAAAACCAATAGCAGTTTTTACAATAACATCATAATATGTATCACACTAGTGTTGTAAAGTACTTTGCAACACTAGTGCTGTAAAGTACTTTGCAACACTAGTGTGATATAACGCATTTTCTATGCATTAAATCAGTGTGCTATTTGCTATTTTCACAAGTGGTCGTAGGAAAAGAATTATTACAAAAACCATTTTCTAAATACAACAACATTGCATTGGCGTATGTCCAGAAGTTATAACAATAACATTACCAGCCGAACAGTTTCAAGACAAAACAACCATTTCTCAAGCTGACACTAATAAGCTTAAAACAAAATTAACCATACGATTGGGTTGGTGTACAGCCAAATACATGTTATAAATTGGTATGTTGTTATACTTTTCCGAATTTTTTAGGTTTTTGATATTGACTCTTACACTGGCGTAGATAATTTTATTTCCTGGAGGGAGGGGAGATAATGCAATGGATAAAGTATGTTTTAACGTCGTTTTTTATGGCCAAATTAAAAATCGACCAACCAAAAATTTTGAAGAGCAAAAAAAAGGTCCTCATTTTTTAAAAACAAATTAACTGATTTTGATTGTACTTAAACAACGTTATAATGTGCATAAACTAATATTAACTACTTAAATGCAATTAAAAGGTCTTCCAACTTAAAAACTCCACTGTAGCTGACCCTTAAATTTTTTTTCCACCTTCCTGGAGACGGTAAATAGCCCTTTACCCCTCCCCCTCCTATCTACGCCAGTGGACTCTTATTATCTCGGAAATGACATAGTATTTTGGGGGTGGACTCACTTACACTTAGGATACACTACATTTTAAGTGACTAATATTAAAATTAGAAAATTTAGTTTTATAATAAAGTAGTTTTTTTGTTTTTGTTTGATGTAAAAGATGGCACCTATTCCTCGAAATTATCTGAACAATTCTATTATCTCCTACAATAATCAATCCCATTATCAGTTTTGCTGACAAAAGTATTTATCCCTTTACTTCAGTATTTAGTTTATTTAACCAATCTCTAAAGCCTGACTTGGAAAGCAAACGAAGGGCGATGCAAATATTTCTTTCACAGGAATTTCAAGATGGCCGCCGATACAAAATGGCGAATAATATATTTTTTCCACATCTACCTCAATATGGGTATCAAGTATCAAATGAAAGGGCTTGGTTGGTAAAATAAAGCTTACCATAAAAAAATTAAAATCGAAAATGGCGGATTACATATTTTCCATCACTACCTTAATAGGGATGGACTGGACACTAATAAAAGGGCTTGATAGTAGAATAGAGTTTATTCTGAAATAGGTGAACTCAATAGAATGAGAAGTATTAACTAACAACAAAATCAAAAACTTGAAAATAAATTATATTAAAAAAACATGTTAAATGGTTTAATTACAACAAGAATATTGTAGATTGTGCACTAAAAGCTAAAAATAATTCGGTAAGTACTAGTTACCAGATTGCACCAATCTTCTCATCAATCTGGGGTATTGATCAGATGATCCGACCAATAATAAAACTGTTGGACGTAGTGTATCCAGAGTAAATATTCTAATAGAAATTTTACTTGCCCAACGCTTTTATTATTTGTCTGTTCAATACCCCAGATTGATGAGAAGATTGGTGCGATCTGTAGCGAATGATTTTTTAGTTTTTAGTACAATAAAACCGTTTAATATATCTATTATATATTATCATTAATTTAGATTTTTATTTAATTTATCAATAAACGGGAATTTAAAGTGAAGTGGCATCTAGGGCCGTTCCTGGTGGGGGTGCAGCAGGGACATTTGCACAGGGGGTAAAAATTAGAGGGCAACATTTTGCCAAATAAAGGGCGGTTTTTTAAAAATAGGTGATTTTAAAAGGGACACATTTTTTTGCTGTTCAAAAATGTTTACTGGTCAATAATTTTTTGCACCAGGGGGGCCGGATTCTTTTTTTTGCATTTCTAATGGCGTGACAGAAGACCCAAGAACGGCACAGGTGGCTCTTTAAGTGGGGGCCACTTCGTCCACTCCAAGCTACGCCACTGCATTTGTTCGTATTTAATTGTTTATTAGTTTCATGGTATTTTTTATTGAAATATAAAAAGTGGTGGCCAAAAATCAGTATTGATGTCAGTGTCAATAAAATACTTAAATCCCTCGTCTTCCTTTGTTTAAATTTGTCACGTTAGGTAGATTCAGGCAGAAGCTAAACAACGTTATTGATGTGGCCACCCTGAGTGCCGACCATTTTCAGAAAAGGGATTGTTATGGCAGACTTTTATTATCGACTTGTCATAGAAATACCTCAAAATCCTTTCCGTGAAGGATTATTGTGGTATGTAAAGAAAGAAAAACCGTTAGATTTAGCATCTTTACTTGAAAGTCAAGACGTATTTTACAAACTATATTGTTGTCTGATAAAACTCAGTTGAAAAGAATCAAAAACAAATTTTTTTTTTTTTACTGTTTAGTTTAAATATAAGTTTCTATGTAAATAAAACTATGATATAATATACCGGGTGTTGCTCCGTCGAGGCGGGACATAGGGAATCCCATGTAAATTTTGAAGTAGTCAAATATTGGCTCCCCTAATTATTTTAGAAAAAAATGCTATTAGGATTTATTAAAGAGCACAGTAAGTTCCACCCAAATTGAAAATTTGAGCATTTTTCAACCAACCAGTAAAGAGTAAACTGTTTAATACTTCTGCAACGTAGTATCTCATTATGCACCCTGTACTCTAGAAATCAACAATAAAAACACCATATCGATTTATCAGTGACAATTTATTTATAATGTCATTGCCAAAACTGAACAATTTTATACGGGAATTTCAAAAGGAATACTCGCATTGTATTTTAGTTTACAGCTAATTCCAACACGTGCACTCACAGTTACGCAAGACAATAAAACAAATTTTTCTACATTTAGAAATCAATTTATGACGAAAATATCAGGATTTAATCAAATGCTCAAATATTCCTCCATTAACTACCGAGACAATAACCCAAGCGATTATAAAACTCATTTCTTACGTTGGCTAGTTGGTACATCGATATTCTGGCACATTCAGCGGAAATAGCATTCCTTAGCTGGACTAAATTTTCATATTTTTTATTGGTAGCTTAGTTTTTAAATGTCCCCATAGAAAAAATCGTTTGGCGAAAGATCACGTCGATTTTCTTCACATTTGCAATGATTGATTACTGTGCCTGTAGTTTAAAATATTTTTATCGTCCGTTCTACTGTCAATTTACTTTAGTATTGGCCTATTGGGAAAATAGGCTGCAAACATGTCCGCTACTCTTCGATAACTATTTCCCTGGTAAAACTATTTTATAATAGTGATTTTTTTTTTGATTTAAATAGTTCATTATTTAAGAATGATGTGACATTGATCTGACAACTTGAGAGTAAGAGGTTAAATAATTTTCTAGTATTTTATTATAAACTTCTAATAATACAAGGTGGGTAAGAAGAAAGGAGATTCGTAACTTATTTTAGCATTTATCTCTTAGCTGGCGAACTGAAAAGAGCTGAATTTTGTACACTGGGTATAACTTTTCGTGCTCTTTAAAAGATCCTTATAATATTTTCTTCTAAAATAATTAGGGGATTCAATATTTGACCACTTCAAAATTTATATGGGATTCCCTATGTCCCGCTCGACGGAGCAACACCCGGTACCTATAGGGCATTTTTAAAGTTGGTCTATTCATTTTACCAGCATTATAAATGGCGTAATGGTTGGGGAGCCCAAAAGGGAATTTCGGGATTTACTACAGCGCTTCAAATTAATATACCGAAGGACAGTATTCAAATATATTTGTGTGTTTGCTATTCGGTATTCGGCAGAATACTATTTTGTTCTGTATTCGGGATTCTGTATTCGAATACTTTAGAAGTATTCGATGAATATTTTTTTGAGTATTCGAATACCGAAAAGTGCAAGCAGTATCCAAATACTAAAACTGTCATGATTTGAATAAGAAAAGGGAAGCAAAATAGGAAAAAAAGAAGTAAGACTTTTTTTTGCTCTTCAATTTTGTCATAGGTTTTGTTTAGTAGTATTCAAATCTTTTGGTTTCCAGTATTCGAATACCGATTTCGGGTATTCATGTAATTGAAACTTTTTTCTTCCAAGTATTCAAATATTCGGTATTCGAATACTTTCTTTTTCCGGTATTCGTATTCGAATACCGATTTTCAAAATTCTGTCCAACTCTGCCGGAGGAGACCTTTATACCTGGTTAAGTACCTCCACCAAATATGAGCCCCGTATACAGGGTCGATCGTAAAAACAAAAATATATCCATCAAACACTTTCAAGCGCGTTGATTAAGGTAAGGTGAGTTAATTACATCCTAAACAGTGTATATTCCACTAATCTGACAATTTGAGAAAGAAATAAAGAATGCAGCGGGCTACAACATTTAAAAAAAAACCCTTATTTTGGCATTCTCAAGCATGGCTATGTTTAAAATAGAAAATAATGCAAAAATCCTGTACGATCCGAACGATTTCCACGAATCGAAATAGGAACAGTATTTTTTGTCATATTTAAAAATCTACAGCTGCTGTCCAAACCAATTAAAAGGTACTATAAATTATATAACATTTTTTTCTTCCAATCATCTAAGCTTTGGAACCCAATAGGCCACTTTGACGCTCGAGTAAATTCCAATTTAGCATCGTGATCTTCCCCACTATAATAAAGCAGTTATTTAAAAACGATGTATCGTTTGGGGAAAAGTCAAAAGATTAAATTTGTTCCAAATTCAATGGGCATTTTGAAAATAATTTTTATTTTAGAAAAAGCAGTGGCGTCCATTTTGACATAAAATTTAATTCTCTAAAACATTTACTTATACAATTTTGATCTATTTTTAAAAATAACGGTACTTAACTCTTGGTCATTTTTCATATTTGTAGTTATAACTCGCCCTGTATATTACCAATCGGAGTAAAATTTGGTATTTATCAGTTTTGGACCATGCGACCGGTTTTTCCAAAACGACGTTTAAAAATTCGAAAATTTTTGGTCCATTTGTCCTCTTGTAACACTCTATCCTGGGACACACTGTATATTGTTTATTTTTAAGTATATACATAAGTATTTTCGCAGAACTCTTTACGGTTTGGTACCATATTTCAAAGGTTCTTGTTTTGGTGCTACCTTACAACCTACGTTTCTTCACGTGTTTTCGATGTCGTCGAGGCCACACGTAGCGAGGAAGTACCGCGAAACGCCTCGGTACTCGGTCACCCTGCTTGGTCACCCGACCAGACATTGCCACGGTACGTCATGGTCGTTTGGAACCAGCGGAGGCCACACGCGAGCACATTAAAGAGGTGGTAACGTGATCAAAATTGTTTTCGTAACTTATGATTTTTTTGCTGTTGTTTATCTTCGGTTAGTGTTTTTTTTTACAATGCGTGTAAAAGACACGGTCTACAGCGAAAGAGTATTTAGTTATTTTTCATCGCTAAATATGAGGCCATACGTAGCTCGCAAAGTATTGTTGTTAGCAGGGTTGGATGGGCTCGAACAAACCGGCCCTGGCAATATTTTTTTATTCGGCCCTCATTTGGACACAAAAATTTCACAGTAAAGAAAACGAAGTCACCTATTTTTAATATTTTAATATTATTAATATTATATGTTTCACAAATAATGACAAATTAAAAAAGTAAAAATCGTACAAAATTTTAATATATAACAGTAGGTACGCTAGTTATTATTCATAGCTTAATGATTTTTTTAATAATGAACTCGAAGCTGCAATTTTATTTATGATCTCAAATTCATAATTCGGGGAAGTCCCGCTCGGCGGCTCGAAATACTCGAAAAGCAATAATGCCAACTGTCGCGTATATTCTGTTACACAAGCCAACGAGTAACGCAGAAGCCCGGTCTGGATCCGACATAAAGATTTTTTTAAATTTTATTGTTTAATGTCTTAAAAAGTTTGTCAAATATTTAAAAATAAATATTATTAAGAGGCTTCATACGCCTGCGAAAAATGACCAAAAAAGGGCTTTTCTGGATAGATGAGATCTAAGAATCTAAAAGGTTTTTTGATATGGGGTTTTGAAATATCTGTTCAGAAAGGACAAAACTAGACTTCTGTAGTTTTATTTTTTTATTAGGCCTAAAATCATATAAAAAACAATGCCCAAACATTCAGAAAATTAAGGTAATTTTCAAGGCTATATTTTAGCTGTTTAGAATTAACATTTCAAAAAATTAATTCTACAGATGTCTAGATTAATCCATTAACTAACAATTTTATAAAAAAAATATATTAAAAAAGCGCTAGTTTCTTAGATCTCATCTATCCAGAAAAGGATTTCAACGCAGTTTTTATCGGCTGAATTCTAATATCGTTGATTGATTGATAGTCGATATTGTTAATTGATAATGGGTAATCGATCGTACTAAACGTCAGCCCGATCTGTACTATTTTGAACCATTCTGTACTATTTTTGAAATTTCCTTGGCTGAATTGGATGTACGCTCTTAATCTGAAATAGATAAGTCGGGCCTGCGCAATGATCTGAAAAATAAATATGGATGAATGCAGCGAAAATCACAATAACCCCTACGTGGGCACCGCGCAGTACACTTGTGGGCATGCGCAATAAACATTTACTGACTAGCCGAAAAACAAACAACAGGACCGGGTTTAACATTTTGTATATGATTCATTTATAAAGAAAATATACCAAGTAATTTTGGGGTATACATATTTAAATATTTTATTTTAAGTCTGTATTCGTCTTTCATAGCAGTCCCTAAAAAGTAAACCGGTTTTATATTGGGGACTATTTTTTGTTGTATATTTTTTTTTATTTTTCGGTCTTATCGCCGATTTTATTAAGATTTAGCAAACGAGAGTGCTTAGAAGCACTAGATCTCAATTTAAATTCCATTTTATTACTAAAAACACCTTCTTTTTGATTCATGAGGACCCACTTTTACTTGACCTCAAACCTGCACGCTATTTTATTAACACGCTTTTATTAACTTGGGTTGTAACTATCTAACCATCTGGCTGCCTATGTAACGGAATCTTTGAGCCTAATTTTAACCAACTTCCAGCTATTCGATTTCTTTGAAACTTTGCACACGTATTAAGGACCCATGACAATGCAATAATCTGCAAACAGTATCCCGTTATCTTTTTTTGGATCGCCAGGAAAAAAATTCCATTATATTATAAAAACAACACCTAGGATGCCATCTGTTGGCAACATTTCAAACTTTGCTATTAAATGAAGAAGAAATTTTTTAGTTTTTACACAATTTGGTTAGTTGCACCATTGGTGTTCAATTTTTATGAACAATAAAAATTAATAAGTTCTTTTTACACAATTGGGTTAGTTGCACCATTGGTGTTCAATTTTTATGAACAATAACAGTTAATAAATGCCGTTAACACGCTTTTATTAACTTGGGTTGTAACTATCTGGCTATGTAACGGAATCTTTGAGCCTAATTTTAACCAACTTCCAGCTATTCGATTTCTTTGAAACTTTGCACACGTATTAAGGAAACATGACAATGCAATAATCTGCAAACAGTATCCCGTTATCTTTTTTGGATCGCCAGAAAAAAATTCCATTATATTATAAAAACAACACCTAGGTTGCCATCTGTTGGCAACATTTCAAACTTTGCTATTAAATGAAGAAGAAATTTTTAGTGGGTTGCAATATATTGGCAACGGTCCAAACATTGCCTGGATTGCCATCTGTTGGCAAAATTTCAAACTTTGCTACTTAATGAAGAAGAAATTTTTTAGTGAGTTGCAATCTGTTGGAAAAATTTTAAAATTTGCCACTCTTGTTCATTAAAAAATTTTTTCGCCATTTTGTCAAGAGTAGCAGAAACTAAAAATGAAAATAATTAATAGTTTAAAAAACTAAAAACACGCTTTTATATGCAACCGAACTAAAAATTAGAAAATAATTTTTCATTAAAAAAATATTGTCATTTCATAGTAAAAAGCGTGGGGTGATAAATATATTAAATGTTATAATTATTATATTTGCAAATATCTATGATGGAAAAGTTATGAAAAAATAGTAAAATGCACCCCACGCTTTTTACTATGAAATGACAATATTTTTTTTAATGAAAAATTATTTTCTAATTTTTAGTTCGGTTGCATATAAAAGCGTGTTTTTTAGTTTTTTTAAACTATTAATTATGTATTATTATCTTCCTTCTTAACACTACCTTGACACAAACAAAACTGAATAGTTGGTATTTTATTATAAAAGCAATTAGATTTGGTGTAACTTGTTTGAGGAATAAATCTCAATTCATAAACTGATATTTCGTTCTCCGTTGGCGTAGCAGTTGTCGTTCAGTTAAGTTTGGCGTGTAATGCCATTGAAATTGTTTATTTTTGGGGTTAGGGCCAAACTGACCTCATATTTGTAATTGCAACCACAAAAAAAAGCTAATCACAAATATTAAAATTGGTAATGTACCCAGTAGTAATTATTGATTTAATTTGCCTACAAATGCCAACTTGAAATAAACTTGATGATGTAATAATCTTAAACTAGGCTTAAAGCGCAATGGAATCGCTGGAACTATTTAATTTTATTCAAAACATTCCACAGAAAAATACCAATGTTTCTTTTTTAACATACGAGCAATAAGCAATCTACAAGATATTATATGGTATAAATCGTCCTCAATATCACGAAGCGGCGTATCTTTTTTGTTTAAATTTCACAAGGGTGCTTTTTAGGTATTTTTGTACTACTCTTTTTTAGTAAAATGAAATAGGCTTAGTATTATATTTCTATAACTTTTAAAGATATCAAAATCTAACATATGCCAATTTGTAATATTAAGAAGCAACTTTTGCTAAGCAATTACATCAGCTCTAGTCAATTTTTCTACTTTTTGAGATACGCCACTTTGTGATATTGCCGACGAAATTGCTTGTGGCTACAAAAGTTAAAAAAACACCAAGAATTACTCACAACGCACAAATGAAACACCAAATACCAAATGCAGTCGACCGTAGATGGGAGATTGGGTTTGGTCAGCCGACGGCGTCAATTTTACCTGGATTTTACGATCGGGAAATTCCAAATTATAAATTAAATTAGGATGAGTGTGACCCTGTCACCGCATAGGTAAGCGTTTTCAGTATTGCAACCACTATATTTATTAAAATACTGCAAATTTTGTCAATGTTGCCAACACTATATTGGGTTTTAAATGAAAAATGCTAACTTTTATAAAAACTGCGCATGTGCAAAGGTGTACAGCAATTCTCCCAGTGTGGGGTAAAAATTTCGTGCGCAGGTCTATTGAAAATATATGGGGATCATTTTCTATTAGCAATCCTTTTAATTTTTAGATCATTGGGCCTGCGGCCCGACCGGCCCTACATTATACCGGCCCACCGGGCATTTGCCCGGTTGCCCGGTCGTCCCATCCAACCCTGGTTGTTAGTTTTCCTCAAATGTTTTTTTGTATTTTTTTTAATTTTAGGTCTGCATTGATTTAGCTAATTCACAGAATTTTATTGTTTCTTAAATTGATTATTCTGTATTAAAAGTTAAAAGTACAGAGGGAGAACACACTGAAATTAAATTTCATTATTCAATACACTACAATACCACAGTAAGCGAGTTTTGACTATCTCTGTCTATTTTATGCTTTATTTGTTTTCTGGGAGATTAAATTTAAACAAAATATTATTTGGCTTTCCTCCAAAATAAAAATTAAAAAGTTTATTTAACATTTTATGAAAATTAAAACTTTTATATCATTATGTAGAACTATTCTGCTCTGACACAATATAATAAAAGTTATTATTACTTTAAAAGAAATAAAAAATGAAATATTTAATATTAAGTTACTTACAAAGATAAAAAGACGAGAGTTTTAATTTACTTGATCTCAAACTGACTTTTATTTTCAGAACTAGTTTTACTATTATTTTAAATACAAGGTTACTAAAAACTAAAATCTCAACAGACCCTCTATTTAAAATAAACTAAACCTTGCTTCTTCGCACACATTTTGGTCTTGACCTCCTGATGTAATTTCAATTTGATGCTGTCACCTGTCACTACAACACCACTGCTCTCGATTCCCATGATCATCGGTCGGTATTCATCTGGTAAACCAGCAAGAAGAATCACACCAATCCATTCTTCACTAACGGTGAATCCGATTTCAGAGAGTTTGTGTGCGGTACTGATGATTTAATTGACATACTCCTCAACTGAGTCTTCTAACTTGGTGGTAATTAATGTACGTAAAAGTCCTACCTTCCTGGTCAGTCCTTTTTCCTCAAAAGCTTTGATCAAGTTATCCCAAACTTCTTTTGCAGTTTTGACTGACTAGACATGCACGTAATTAACCGTTTCCAGGAGTAAAATAATCTTACTTTTTGCTTTCGATACCTTCTTTTCATCCGTTTCGGTGCCCAATACACAGGTCCAAAGTTCTTTATGCTCCAAATAAGTTTTTACCGTGAATTTCCATAAATCAAAATTTTCTCTTCCCTTCAATTTTTCTATGGACGGAATTCCGGTCGACATGATGACTTACTAGCGTTATTCTGGGCTCATAACCTTTTGGAATTATAGCAGAATATTCAAGGCAAAGATAAAAGACGAGAGTTTAATTTACTTGATGTCAAACTGACTTTTATTTTCAGATCTGGTTTTACTATTATTTTAAATACAAGGTTACTAAAAACTAAAATCTCAACAATAAACAAAGGTTCATTAGCACTCAGTTGAAATTATTTTAATCTAATAAAATAAAATCTTAACAAGACGCCAGACGAGAACTGGGCTAATGATTGCGTCTCAAAAATGTGGTAAATAGTTTACCAAAAATGTGGTAAACAGTTTACCTAAAAACTTATTGATAGTAAACTGTTTACCAGTTTACCAACTGTTTTGAGAGTAAGCAAATAAAAATGTATTTTTACTGGGACAGTCTGCACCAAAAAACATCTTATTTAACTTTTTCCAAAAACGTTTATAAATAGCAAACTTATGCCTAATATTTTTGTGAGTGCTCAATTATCTAAATTCCGGAGGGAAGTACCCTTATCCAAGAACTATAAAAACTTTCATACTTATTTTTAACCACACTTTTCATAAAACTTTAATTAACGAAAAGCGCAAATTTTACAAAAGCCTTCATCAAGTCAACATTAAGAGGCAAAATAAAAAGTATTGTAAGCGTTTATTAATTTCAGCCCACATGGGCCACCCATATCCTAACTTTTTCGCAGCCCCTATGATTACGCTTTAAATGCCTATAATTCCTTAATTTGTCCTCATCTTAATGACTAAATGCCATGGAACTAAAAGATAATAATGGTAAATTGCCGCTTTTCTGAAACCACCTTATTATTTCAGCTGTACAACCTACATATAGGTACCTATAATATAAGGTTTTTTTATGTATTTTTAAAACAGATTTTTTTTTTGTGGTATGAGCTACATATAAATTGGTACTCAATATTTGATTTCCACCTCTAAAAACTCCATTTTCTATTTATTTTACCCATTTTTTCATGAAATGTTGTTTTTTTTTATCTTTGGACAAACCACGAAGGCCCAAAGCCTAAATACTAACGTACCGTGAGTGTCTTAAGCGAGGTAAGAGGGAGTTTGTTCACACCGGACTGAAATACTTGATGATTTGGGGGAAGGAAAGACCTCCGCGGGCAGCAGGTTCCACAATCTAGAAACTCTAGGGATAAAAGAACGAACAAAGTGAGAAGTTCGGGGCCTGTCCAGTTGGACCGTATAGGGATGCATACGCGCGGAACCACAAGTTTCTCTGTTGGGAACCGTGAGTGGAGGAACTTTACTGGACAATTCTTCGCAGCAGAAACCATGGAAGTACCTATAAAAAAGCGATAAATCTCCCACAGCCCGACGATGGGCAAGAGAGGGAAGCCTTTCTGTAAGTGAAGGATCATTAATGAGACGAATAGCTCTTCTTTGAATAGAATCAAGAATGCTTAGGGTTGTGGGGGACGTCATGCCCCAGATATGGGAACAAAATTCCAAGGGAGGTCGGATTTGGGACACATACAAAGTGTATAAATTAGAAGCGGAAAAATACTTTTGGCTCGAAACAGAAATCCAAGCTTTTGAAGCTGCCGTGGCTATAGATACAATGTGTTTATACCAGTTAAGGTTACTTTCAAATGTGACTCCCACTCTGTAAAACTTGGTCGCTCATAAGTAGAGGATGAGTATTTGATGACTCTTTTCGCGACAAGGAACATGATGATTCTGTTTTGGATGCATTAAAATGGACGAGATTTTTGGCGCTCCAATCCAATATTAAATTAAGATCCTGCGAAAGAGATATCTGCATCGCTCTGCGTTTGTTTTCCAAGTCAGGTTTAGTAATGGGTTTAGGAACCTGAAACTGGAGTGAAGGGTACTATCGTCGGCGAAACTATGAATGGAATTAGTTGTAGACAAGAAAAGGTCGTTGATGTGAAGCTTTACTTGCGATTGAAATGAATGAAAGTGAAGCTTTGCAATTTTATGGAAAAAAACAGGTAAAATAAATATAAAAATGGGGTTTTTGAGGTGGAAATCAAATATTGAGTACCAGTTTAGCTTTCAATCAAGAATTGAGTGCAAAAAGAAGGGGATAAATAGTGAATTCAGGTTAGTTTTGGTTATGATTCTGATTGTGTTCTGATGATGATTATCTCGAGAACGAAAGGAGTCCGCTAAAAATTTTTCAGGATCGTAATCAGCGCCCCAAAAACCCCTACATACCAAATTTCATTAAAATCGGCGATGCGTCAGGTTTGTAAATAGATACCAATGCTTTTTTTAGACTTTTTTCTTAAAATCACCTACGAATTCACTTTCTTAAACATTATCATCTTATTTCGAAACACCCTGTATAGCTTAGACCTAGCCATTTAGGCAGCCTAAATCGACTTTTACCAGGTACACCTTTTTATGTAAAATAATAATAAATATATAAAATAAAATTTTACAAATAATAGGGGATTTTATTATAAGTTACATACAAATAGACTCAAAAAGTTATTTCGTTATTTAATTTGTGCAAGATACCACAGGTGGCGCACTCTAGAATTCTATAAAACCGATAAGCAGATTCTCATAAACAGAACTTATCTCCCCAGCAATCCGTTAAAGCCGCATATTGTGAATAAAAACTTAAGCCAGGTTGGACTTTTAGAACCTTAATTTCTAAAATCATCCACTAAGGTAATTTGGTTAAATCGTCATTTTTCACCTTTAGGAATTTGTGGTAGATTTTTTTTAGCACCATTTAGAGACCCCATATAATTTTTGCCGGCGTTGTACATTAATTTACTGGCATTGCCAACACTCTTTAATGGTAAGGCATTAGCAAAAAGGTATCAAGTACGCGCAAGTGGGCAATTAGCCGTTATTAGGCCACGTGTTGCAGGATAATGTGATGGCATCCGTCATTAATAATTTATGATGAAAAAATGCGTTTAGGATGATGGCATCCATCAAAAATAAGTTATGCCAAAAATGCGTTTAGGATGATGGCATCCATCATTAATAAGTTATTGACAAAAAATGCGTTTAGGATAATGGCATTTATCATTAAATAAGTATTGCAAGTTTTATAAGTTGAATGTCCCAAAAGTTAAATAACATATTTAGAATTTTGTAATCGAAAAAAGGCAGAAAAACTTTATCAGTAAAAAAATTACAAAATATAAATTTTTATAGCGTAACAATAAACCAAAAAATAAAATAAAAAGTATGTAATAAAATTAAAAAAAAGATAGTAAATCAAAGAAAACACTTTAAAATAGTGTGAACACCTAGTATAAAAAAGTATACATTTTGGGAATTTTAAAAATATACATTTTTTGGGAAATTTAAATATAATTGTTACTTAACATTGGAAAATTTGGTACATAAAACAATACGTGAAGTGTCAAGGTTTAAGAGTAGAAATCAAACAATTGTCTAGGTTACTCATAATAATAAAACAAAAACATTAAACAAAGCGGAGTTGCCTAGAAATGCAAAAACAAATACGGAAAAATTTCAATATTTAAAGAGAACAAAATTTTAAGACGGGGATTGATCGATTGTTTATCAGATAACAAGGCGTTAGTGAAGTAAAGTTAAAGTTGAAGTTACGCCCCGTGCGGAGCTATCCCTAGGGATATGCCCGTACTAAATTTAATCAAATAAGTTAGGTTGGTTTTTAATGCAAAGTTAGCTGTGATGGTCCACCGGTCTCATTGTCCCAATAGATAGTTCCATATGGTACATTTGCCGAGTGACGTCAAGTAGTATTTCAAAATCCATATGTGACGTTGACATTTTGAAATACTACTTGACGTCACTCGGGCAAATGTACCATATGGAACTATCTATTGGGACAATGAGACCGGTGGACCATCAACAACTAACTTTGCATTAAAAACCAACTTAACTTATTGAACTAATTAAATTTAGTACGGGCATATCCCTAGGGATAGCCCGTACGGGGCTTAACTCAAACTTTAACTTTTTACTTGACTTTACTAACTCCTTCTTATCTGATAAACAATCGATCAATCCCCGTCTTAAAATTTTGTTCTCTTTAAATATTAAATTTTTCAGTATTTGTTTTGCATTTCTAGGCAACTCCGCTTGTTTAATGTTTTTGTTTTATTATTATAAGAGTAACCTAGAAAATTGTTTGATTTCTACTTTTTAAACCTTGACACTTCACGTATTGTTTTATGTACCAAATTTCCCAATGTTAAGTAACCCAATTATATTTAAATTTCCCAAAAATGTATATTTTTAAAATTCCCAAAATGTATACTTTTTTATACTAGGTGTTCACATATGCCCTTCCCTGAAAGCGTTGGACCCACAACGCTATTAGAAATCAGACAAATTTACTTTAAACCTTTAAAAAAATTAGCAATATTATCGAAAAACGATAGTTCCATATAGCTTACAAATATTTAAAACCTAACATTATGTTACTTATTATATAAATTATATTTATCGTAAATAATCTTAACGTTTTATTAAATTTTTTGTTTTTTCCAATTAATTTTTTTTCAAAAAATGCACGAAAAAATGTAAAAATAGTTTTTTTTCTAAAAAATAATTCATTTAGGTTATATTTAACATTATGACTCTTTTTTTTGAAATTTTAAAAAATTCTTCCGGATAAATTATCTAAAATAATTATTTAAAAAGTTCTAGAGATGTTTTTGCTGAAATAATTAGTTTAAATAAGATTTTAGCTTAATTGTTAAAAACCTTTTTAAGCTTTTCTTTAAGTAGGTACTTTAAATAAATATAGTTTTAACGGTAAGATTATTTTTTAGACAAAAAATGACCTAATTATTTTTACTCATAAATTGTAATTTTTTTTATTAATCTTTAAGTTTACTAGATATTTATGTACTATACAAACAGCTAAATAAGCAAAAAAAGTTTGTGTTATTTAAAACTGATCAGTTCCGTAACAATAAAAGTGAACTTGGCCTTGTCTCGTCAGCAAAACGTTGAACCATTAAAAAGTAATTCAATGACTTATTTAATATACCAGTGGGAAAGAAAATAATTAATTAGGTGATTTTTTCTATTTTATCTTTTGCTCTTTTTTAAATTTATTGGATAGTTTAAAAACAAAAAAATATCTCTTACATAAAAAGAAAATCAAATTTTTTTAAATATTTATACTTAGAAATTAACCTAATATTCCACATTTTTCTTATACTAGCCTTTATAAAAAATTGCGTCCACCTTGCCTGCCTGTCCATGTCCTTGATGGTGCGTTCCATTGGCCATTTGTCCCGTACTTCTCCACGTACCATTGTCTGCCTTTCATTCCCATTTTCTTCTTCCACATCAGGTTACTGCAACTTCATGCCAATTTCCCCATATCCTGAGCTTTCTCAGGGCCGCTTAACTAGTCTTGTACCCCACAATTCAAGACCATATTTCAGAGCTCTTCCCCATACTAGAGCTGCGGCTTCCAGTGCTAATGCAGCCTCATGCTGCTTCTGAACTCCGTCTTCACGACGTACCATACAACTTCGACACAAATAAATATATTTCCATATTCTTCTTTATCACTTCTGGCTAACACCATTTAGCCATATTTGAAAACTGAAGATATACCTTATCTTCCTTTTTCTTGTAGCTACGCTGCTACCTCCTTGCAGCTACGCTACGCAACATATTTTTTCCCCATCTTCGTCACTTTACACACATTTCTTCTCCGGGGAACGGGACGCCTTTACCATATATATGGTATTTTCTTCCACAAATACACTGAGGGGTAGGAAGGGCGTACCATAAGCGACTTTTCCTATCGCTTCACAAAGGGCACTGGAACTGGGGCGGGCACAGCTTACCATAACCGACGTTTCACAAAGGTCACTGGGAACGGGGGCGCCTCCACCATATGTGACGTTGACATTTTGAAATACTACTTGACGTCACTCGGCAAATGTACCATATGGAACTATCTATTGGGACAATGAGACCGGTGGACCATCACAACTAACTTTGCATTAAAAACCAACTTAACTTATTTGATTAAATTTAGTACGGGCATATCCCTAGGGATAGCCCGTACGAGAGCTGTAACTTAACTTTAACTTTACTTCACTAACGCCTTGTTATCTGATAAACAATCGATCAATCCCCGTCTTAAAATTTTGTTCTCTTTAAATATTAAATTTTTCCGTATTTGTTTTGCATTTCTAGGCAACTCCGCTTGTTTAATGTTTTTGTTTTATTATTATGAGTAACCTAGACAATTGTTTGATTTCTACTTTTTAAACCTTGACACTTCACGTATTGTTTTATGTACCAAATTTTCCAATGTTAAGTAACCCAATTATATTTAAATTTCCCAAAAATGTATATTTTTTAAAATTCCCAAAATGTATACTTTTTATACTAGGTGTTCACAATAGTAAGTATTTAAGGGACACTTAAACTCAATTTTCAGATCCAAAACATAAGGAGAAATATTTTAAAGGAGTTAAATGTAAAAAAAAGTATTAAATATATATATATATATTTTTATTAACACGTCTTTAAATCTTTTAATAAGGCAACTCCCTGATTTCATATAATTTTTTAGGTAACTACAAATTTAAATCTACTTGAATAATCCGCCTTCTTGACTAGCCATCACCAATTAATTACACAACACACACTAATTAGGTAATGAATACACTTAATTATGTCTACTTAAAACTCTTTTCTTTAAAAAGAAACTAAAAACCTAGAAAACCACGTAGAAAACAATTGCACAAAGCGCCCAAACAAAAGCAAGGTTGCCTCATCTGTCAAATTGTCAAATCTTGTATTTCGGCTAAGCGGGAAATTTGAATTTATCACCTTCGGTCGAAATCCTCGAAATTAACCTAGCTAATTTTACCATCATTTTATTTTTATTCTCTCAAAAATACATAATAAACATTTTGTTTGACTTAATTTTTATTTTCATGATTTGTATCAATAAAATGTTAGGAAAAGGCCATTTCCTTTAAATTATGTAAAAAAACATAAAATAATGTTGTTTAGCCGCCATTATAAAAAAAAGTTCAAAAAAATTGCTCTAATGTTAGGTTAATACCAATGTTAATAATAAGGTTTGAAAAGTATAAATATGCGTTGAAGGTTTGCCTTCAAAATCCAATATTTATTTGCCTGTAACAAAAACGCGTGCTTCATTTAATCAGGATTGGTATGCCGCCATTTTTGTATGCTTGCCGGCAATTCTCCTGCATGTAAAATTTATTGGCAATTGAGTGTTTATTTAGGGTTAACTTTTTAATGCGTATTAGATGTTGGCATAATATTGCCACCAATTGCCAATGCTTTACCATCAATGCCAATATGAAAAATGTATATTGCCGGCAACTAGTGTTTGCTGGGGACCCTCTGTATTACAAACAATTTATAAAGAAATTCCATTCTTCTTTTTGATTGTTGGCAGGCACTATCTTCCCCAAGGATTAATTAAAAAATATGCAGTTTGGTAAACGCAAAAAATGAGGTCGCTGGCTGTCCAGCCCCGGGTTATATTATACCAAAAACAATATACATAATACCCAATGCAATTATTAAGCTCTATTAGCACACGTGTTAACCGGATAACCAAATTCAGAAAAGGCAAAAGGACCACACAGACTAATTAACAATTTCGTTGAGCGAAGTGACCACTTCCTCTGGACGTGATCGTAACGAATTTCACTTCTTTGTCGGACGTGGTGCGACTTTTTAATCGTCGAAGACGATCCGTGGTCACGTGCGCCGCACGAAAATTATGCGGTGAAAGCGCGGCCTTTTCCGGTATGTCAAAGCGCTGAAAGAAAAAAAAGAAGAAGAAGAAAAGTCGCGTTGTTTGGTCTTAGTCGCTTCTTCCTTTGAATTGTGCACATAATTTGTCAATAGTCAAGAACCAGTTTATACGGGGGAAGTTAAAGAAATATTTCGATAAAGCGTATAGAAGGAACAGTTTAAAAATGTAAATTCGGTGCTCTTTGACAAGAAAAAAACTCACAAAAAGTTTAAAGCAAATAAATCGGCATGCTTGTCTTTGCGGCCGCATTTGCTATATTTCTTTTATGATATGCCTGTTAATGCACCTGGACATCGCACTATGGGATAGAAATTAATTTTTTGGTCAAAATTTTGAAACTTACCAAACTTAAAATGAGGTGCTTATTACTGGAAAAATATTGAAAAAAAAATATTATAAATTATTACAAATTCGTTTTGGAAACCTAAAACTTATTATATGTTATTAAAAATTTACACCCCCTTAACATTATTATTTTTATTGTAAAAAATAAACTAAAATATCAGCTTGTTAGGTTAATTCGGTAGTATTCCAATCAGTAATCCGATGGTTATTACCTCATATGATATACAGGGTACGACAATAGGTATAATTTTTTAAATGGAATACCCTAAATATTATATCACCACAAAAAAATATTTTAAAATGCTCTAAAAAATACTACATTTGATGTGTCTATCTCAATTAGTTTCGGAAATATGACCATCCACATCTGAAAAATAATTTTAAATTATTCTTAGAAGCGTAATAGAGATACATCTTCCCAACTTTCTTTATTTTTTCACGTATAAAATAAATAAAAAACCCTGTTTTGTTGGGTAGATTCTGTAGAATCCATATCTTTCATCAGAATGCTTTTATCTTTTAGGATATACAGTGTAGGACAAAACATATTAATTTTTAAAATGGAAAACCTTGTAAATTATAAAAAAAACTTGTATCTGTCCTTACACTCAGAAGTAGCAGAAAGTAGGAAGGCAATTGTAAGTACAAAAACTAATAAAGAAAAAGGTAAAAAAATCTTTGACAAAAGTAGGAGACTTCGCGAGACTGCATCGGAAACACAACAATAGCTCTTTTTTTAAACTCTTACTTTTTTTAGTAAACAACGCTAATAATAAACTAAGTAGATTAAATGTTGTATATTTATGTTTACTAAAAATACATTTTCAAGTTTCTTATTACCCCAATAGAAGTCGTCATATCCTTTTATAATTTTGCGTACATGTAGTTTGGAGAATCTACTTTGAAATACACAGCATGAGCCATTAAAATTTCAAAGTTGCTTTTTGGCCAAAATAATGGATTTCTATCCCATAGTATATCGGCGCGTCGCTGTAAAGGATAGCGGCGCCTTTGTATAAAATAGTCCGATTGCAGGCGGCCTTTTTTATGTTTTTTGTATTATTTTCAAAGGGTACCGAATTTGCGCGTTTAAAATGTTCTTACTAGGTATACCTAAAAAAGGTTTAAGTAGAATAAATTGATTTGAGCAGCCGATCTAGATTCACAAAATTACTTACTGTATGGTCTAAACTATACAGGGTGTTTCAGAATAAGATGTTAATATGTTTTTAATGGGTTAACTTTTATAAGATACAGGGTGATAAAGTTTAAAAAACACCTTTTTACCACTCTGTATCTCTTTAATTTAAAAGAGAATAAAGATTACTTAAAATTCTTTACTTTGATATCAAAGCACCCTCTAAAATTATTTGTTTTTCCGAACATCCGGACGTTAGTTTTGATAATAAAAGGAAACATTATAAAATTGCCAGACTGCAGGTGCAGGATGAAGAAAATTACCGCAATTTTTTCGAAAACCTTCTAATGAATTCACTACTATTAAACAAACCATTTATATATTCTTAGAGTGTCTTAGATAAGCAAAAAAAAATCAGTGTTCCATCCATAATAAGTGCCCTCACTGTGTGGTCCATCAGAGCGCGATTGAAAGCCTAATTGCTTAATTTCATGGGAGAACGAGCGACCGATGCCAAATCTGCCAAATAAGACGGTCGCGTTCTTCGTAAAACTAAATAAAAACGCCGCATTATATAAACAAAAGGTCCGAATGAAGCTCACCTGCCGCAGAGGCATTCCGCCATTATTATATAGGCCACTAAAACCAAATTGATTTTGTGTTCGTGGTGGTCTAAATGACGTGCATAGCAAACTAGACCACCTATGTTATGTTTTTCTGATTTAAATTATACAGTATTAAGTTGTGGGTTATTATTATACGAATTGGTAAATAAATGATCAAGTGTCTAGAGACATTTTGCACCCCTTATTTTACAATTCCGTTGTGGTTAACGTTATTCTGAGACTGCGCAATAACGCCAACATGATCCGTTATCGTTATTAACCATACCGGACTCCTTTAATTACGGATGAATACCGAAGAGCTTATCGTTATCGTTATTGTTAAACTGCGTGGTTGCCGGATTGTAGAAATTTTAATATCAATTATTTAAAAGGTTAAAATTTTATTGCCGTATTAATTAAAATATCATTTATATAAAGGCTCTAATTAGCGAAAAATCTATAGCAGTAATAAAAATTAAATAGTGTTAAGAAATTCAAACTGACTTGCACTTTTACGGATATTCTAAATCAGTAATTAATTTAGATATTACAATCTGGTACACTTGCTTTTTATTCTACTACCAAACTTAACCTTATTTTGAGTGTTTTACTTATACTGTATTGTTTGCATCTACTTTAAAAAACGAAATCAACAGTAGTGTTTGCATATACAGGGTGTTATGGAAATACTTTAATATATTGAAATGGGTGACTCCTGGGACAGTGTAGAGACACACT
>JACEGR010008893.1:0-31978 GCA_014170235.1 Listronotus bonariensis
TATACCTAATGACCTACAGGTAGTACGGCTTAAACTTGTCGATTCCTGTCGCCGCAGATATAACTTCTTTTACTTTTTTTGCCTGAAGCGTCAGTTAAACGTTTATTCTTGACGAGTAACGAGTGTTAATGAATATAAGTGGTATTTTATCGGAGTACAAAATTAGCTGTTGCTGACAATTTTGATAATGGCCGAATATGGAGTGCGTTTTGCAAGGTAATATCAAATTTCTTAAAAAAAAAATAAAACGTGGTTTTGATTTTCGTGAGAACCTATTGTAGAAACACGCAGTATGCTTATTTTTGCTATTAAAAATGATAGTTATTATCCAGTGATTTATAATTTTGCATGAAACTTAGTCGTCCTATATTTAGTACAATAGGAATATTGGTACCTATACAATTTTTTATTTAGGTTTAGGTTACATATCGTCTATTGGCACGTTATGGCGTTATCTAAGTTATTGTTAGTATACAATACGATATCAAATTTTAGTTCAAATTGACTGATGTCTTAACCATATCTAACCTTAACCTGACCATTACCTAATAAAGCTAAAATTTGCTTTTTATCCTTTATTTTGTCAGATAAGTTACTGTTACCTCTTTATTTCAAGGGGTTTTCTTTTCATGAAGCATTAGCAATGCTGGAGGATGATGCGAAATAGAGGCTGAGGCAATTACTTTGCTACCCCCTGTTAATGCATGCGGTAATGTAACAGTTGAGGATTCGGGTGATGAGGATCAGGTAGATATCAATAATTAGCCAGCGAGCCTTATGCAAACTGAGGTTGAGATAAATTTAAAATGAATTGCCTGTAAAATGACAGGAAAATAAAAGAAAGAAATAAGATGTTTGAGCTCAGAAGATGATTTGCAAAAATCATTTTAAAAATTTGTGTACGTAGATCAGCCCCAAGTTGTCAAACAGTATAATAAGAATATGGGCGGTGTCATCAGATCGGACCAAAATATAGCTCAGTACAAGTGCAAGTACGTGGTAAAAAATGGTATTTTTCATTGATTTCGCATTGTATAGATATGGCATTGTTAAATGCTTGGTATGTATACAAAAATAGAGGAAATCATATGGATCAGTTAGCATTCAGAAGAAGTGTGGCTACAACCATTTTAGAACAAAATAAAAAAGCTTTTGTTTACCAAAAAGGACGGTCACGTAACGTAGCTAATTTCAGATACGATCGTTTGGACCATTTAGTAATTCCACAAGGAAACCAAACCAGATGTGCTTATTGTCACGACAAAACCACCACACGATGCAGAAAATGCGACATTGGTGTGCATGTGAAATGTTTTGTAGCTTATCGTACACTGTAAATAGATATCCTTGTATATACCTAACGTCCTATATATAGTCCGTCTTGTTAAACGAAAAAAGAAAGCAATATTAAATTAAACGAAAAGAATCATTAATGTGTCTTATTTATAGAAGGGTTATTGTATAAAATTACAAAATTTTACCGAAATTAAGATTTAGGCATATATGGGTTAAGTTTGACAATGTCTCCAAAATCTGGATCTTCTAGTTGTTCTTTTGCCAAGATCTTAGGGTCCCATTCTTGAGAGCACTGGATGCGTGTTCTTCGGCAGTGGAATTCATCGGGATTTTCTTGCTCTTCTCGTCTGCTGCAGTGTTTGCATTCGTCCGGGCAGGGTCGTTTGATAGAGCGTCAGCATTCTTATGTAGTTCAGTCCTTTTCGATGTTCGATTTTAAAGTCGTATTCTTGAATACGTTGCAGCCTAACGGCCCGACTGACAGGGCATTAAGCCTCCATTTTAGACTATTTTTGTTCAAATATGACAAGCAGTACACTTGAATGCTCTGTAATGAGTGCAGGATTATCGGATTACGAGGCGGTTTGCCGCTATTTAATTAACCCTATTAGATTAAAACCTTTAAAAAAACGCAGGCGCCTTCTCATTAGGCAGAATTATAGAAAATTTTCCCAGTTGTGTGATCAGTGTGGCTGGAATAATGTTTTCGTAGAGGAGAATCCTCTGGGGTCGTTTCATGAAAAACTTATTCAAATATTTAATGCTGCATTTCCCGTAAGAACTGTTAAATCTAAAAGTAAAAAGCCATGGTTTACGAAAGGATTAAAAGTTTCATCGAATAACATGAGATGCCTCCATACCTTAAGAAAATATTTCGGTAATAACTCTTATTTTTTGGTTTATTTTAATAATTATAGGTCCATTTATCGCAGAACTATTAGAGAGGTTAAACAATTGTTCTATGATGGTAGGATATCTATAGCTGGAAACAAGCAAAAGGAAATTTGGCGAATGGTAAATGATTTGCGAGGAAAAGAAAGTAATGTTTACCGCCCCTCTAGCCTATTGGCTGAGGATATTAATTTGTTCTACTGTAAAATTAGCGAAGAGGCTTTCTGACAACATAGACCAAAATCATACTGATCCACTATCATATCTTGGTCACATTTCTGTTCCTGAAACTTTTTACTTTGCTCCAACTACCTCAGAAGAACTTAAAACCATCATTTGTAATATTAGGAATAAAAAACTTCAGGTTGGGACGACATGTCCATTAATATATTTCACAGTCTCCCTGATTCTGCTCTAAGTGTTCCAACAGATGCTATAAGCCAATCTATTGTAAATGGTAGTTTTCCTTCCCTTCTAACGTTGGCAACTGTCATTCCCCTTTTTAAGGAAGGTGAAATAGATTCCCCTTCGGACTATAAACCAATTTCGTTGCTACCCACATTGGCCAAGATTGTCGTGAGACTTATGAAGGTGAGAATGATTGGTTTTTTAGAAAAGCACAACCTGCTCTTCATTTCGCAGTTTGCCTTTCAGTTTTTGAAAAACACTGAAGATGCTATGTTTTACTTTCTTGAGGACTTATATGTGAGCCTTAATGACGGCGAGGTTGCTTCGGCGGTGTTCTGTGACCTAACGAAGGCATTGGACTGCGTTTCTCACGAAATACCGCTGAGCAAGCTCAAGATCTATGGGTTTAGAGGAGCGATCCTGGACTGGTTCAGATCATATCTCTCAGGTCGTTGTCAGAGTGTTCGTTTCCAGGAGCATACCTCAATGTTCTCAGTCTTACAGCAGGTGTGCCACAGGGCTCTATACTGGGGCCACGATTATTCTTAATATATGTTAATAACCTACCCACATGCATTAAATATGGTCGATGCACATCCTTTGCTGACGACACGACAATACTGTGGCACAACAAGAACCCAACTCTTCTAATTAAAATGGTGAGCTCTGACTTAAACAACATTAAAGAATGATTCGATTCTAACTTACTTTCTTTTAATATTCCTAAAAGTAATATACTAAATTTAAAATGCAATTTAAGTGAAGTCTATATGGATGAAAGGGTCATTAAAAGCCTGAATGAGAACAGATTTCTGAGGTTGTATGTGGATAATAGGTTAAGGTTTGACGGCTACATTAATAACTTGTGTACAAAATCGTCTTCGGGTTGTTTTGCAATTAGAACTGTCAGAAGGGAGCTGAGTATTACAGTGGCTAAAAATGATTATTTTGCTGTCATTGACACTCATTTAAGATATGGAATTTGTTTTTGGGGTTCATGTCCGATAAGTTTATTCACTTTAGTTTTTACCTTACAGAAACGCGCAGTTAGGTATTTATATAATCTTAAACCCCGGGGCTCATGCAGACCTTTTTTAAGTTCGAAGGAATTCTTACCCTGGCGAGCTTCTTTATTTTAGAGTCTGTTTGTCTAATGCACAAAAAGTATTCAGAACAAATTCATTCCACTCCATTAATTAACAGCAGCGCTGTAGATTTAACATTAATTTGCCAATTCCTTCAACAGCTTTAACAAAAAAGTCCATCTTTTATGATAGCAAGAAAATGTTAATGCTTTTAGAAATAAGGTTAAAGCCTTTTAATCCCACAGGCCTTTTATACTGTCGAAGAGTACTGGGTGCATGGGTCATTTTAGATTTTGACATATATTTTTTACCTTTTTGTTTTTTATAAATAATGTTTATGTGATATATATATATTTTTTCTTTTTAAACTGTTTTTATGAAAAATGACAATTTATAGTATATGTGTGATTTTTAACATGTTGTTTTAAAAATTGTATTGTATTAATTTGTTTTATTTTTATTTTGTGTAGCTGACTATTACAAAATTCATGTCATTCAGTCACGTTTTCCTTTTTATTAATTTATTTATTCAATACGACTATTAGTATAACTTTTACCATTTTGTTTGTATGTTTGTGGTATATACATGGATTTTGTTTGTTTTTTATTTTTACAATATTGCATTTTTTATTACATTTTCATTTATTACAGCTTTGTTAACAAGAAATAATTCTTAAAGAATAAAGCATATTTTGATTGATTGATTGATTGATTGATACACTATTGCTCATTTGTTTAAAAAAAATAGTTGTTAACTTTTTATTTCTGTTTTTTTTGCCTATAGGCACTTTAACAAAAACATTAAACTGACTTAAATTTCTTGCTCAAAACCAAAGCTATGTATCGAAAAAATGCAAGAGGCTAAAAAGTCTATAAAAAGTCAGTGGCGTACTATTTTTTCTTTTTAATGTTGGCTGTGGTAACCACTAATACACTACTGGACCCAATAATCCTAATCTAGGTAGAGTTTATTTCCTGAAATATTCGTATTAAATTTCAACTAAATCGCTCAAAGAGATTTATGATATTTAAAAAATAATGACACAATTTTAACGCCCTGTATCTTAAAAATGAAGCAAGTCCGGACATATGTTTATAGGAACTTTTTTATGAAAATACATAAGGCCGGTCGCAAACACAGCTACTTATGGTAGCCACCAGTGGCATATTTGCGTTAAATGACTGATATCAGTAAATATGGTTCCATCAACGGATCTTTGCATGCACGTCACAAACTATATCTCAAATAAACTTACTTGCTTTCCAAACACATTCTCTCTAACTTAAGCATAAAAAAGAAAGATGCACAAGCTCAAGTTGTGTGTTAGACAAAGAAAACCATTACCGACAGACGACACGCATTTCTGAATTACCTTTTTAGCGTCATTGGCGGTTCGCTGTGCGGGGTCCTTTAATTTATGTATATCATAATGGTTGTTCATTTAGTAGATAATATGTATTAGAGACTTATATCCACTTGCAATTATGAAAAAATCGATAATTTTTTAAGCATATTTCGATTGCACATGTATTTAAGTATATTCTCTAAAAATGTGAAATTATTCCTTTAAATAGTTTCGGAGTAATGCGCCTAATTGTAAAAAATATTCTAACTAACTGTACCCATAGGTTTTTTAAGCTTTTAAAGCGTTTTTATCGATACAGTGTTTTCGAAGACGGTGACCACGATTTCTCAAAAACTACTAAACCAATGGCCGTCAAATTATGACACAAGCTTCCTAGATATTTTTTAGCAATTAATTAAAGGTTTGGGATGAATTTTTCTTTAACAAATAATTTATGGCCTAAACCGCCATTTTGTCAAAAACAAAATGTTTTGCTTATTTTTTTATTAGATTTAAAGATTATACTTTTCTAAAACTAGATCGTTTGGTTTTTCATTTTTGATGATCCTGTTCAGAGATATGGTGGTCACCGCAAAACCTCTCTTTTAGAGGAGCACCCGGAGATCGGCTACAGAGACTTTCAAAATATTTGTTTTGACAAATTTAATAAGGCAAGATATTTTAAAACGTTTACAGAATATATGTACACAGTTTTAAATTAATAAATAAAAAGGACTTTTCAGAAAAAAATCGAATAATAGGCTTTTTTCGGTCTTCTAAGTAAATGTTGTGGCGTACCTACCTTTTTATGGTAGTTTTTCACTGTGCGAACGGCAGCTCTTGTGTCGGAGGCGGGGTAAGTCGACCACTCCGGATCGATTGTATATCCTTTATTCTCGTTTTTTTAAATATTGGGCGCCACCTAGATTTATTATTTAGAGGGAATACTCAGTGTACATCTAGGAAACACTTGAGTAGTAAACACGGTTGGTATTTTAAAAGAAATTGGAAGCACCTGGTTAGGAATAAAACAAAAGGGGTTATCCAAAACCACTAAATCATTTGTTTCAATTATAGCGAGTATAGGTTTTTAAATAAATTAAAAATAGTTATTTATACTTAATTTTGTACAATAAAAAAATATGAGAACGTTTTACACGAGGTTATAAAAAGGAATAAAAAATAAAAGTACCTAGCCACTCTTGGCAATTTCAAGTTTAAAATTAGCTTTAATTAAAAGGGGGTCCCTACTAGCGAAGTGTTCTAGAACCTTGGCGCATGGGAGACTTTTATAGAGTGAAATAAAAAAATTACCGAGAAGGCATCACAAAAGTTGTTAAAATTTATGTTTATAATGTAAATTGAGAGTCTCTCTCTTTTTTTTTTTAATAAAAGAAGTTGAAATAGTTATTTAAGAAAATAGATATGTTAATTATAAACAATATTATAGTAATGTAAGAATCTGGCCTGATCGGTTATCCCTCGTTGTCTTGTTCTCTCAAAACTAAAGTTGACTTCCTGGATATCTCATCTCTGCTTATGTACAACTATATACAGCTCTGGACTAAACCAGCAGGGATTAGTTTAAATAAAAACGGTCAGCATACATCAAAAATCGACTGAAGAAAACGTCCAAAATCAACACCCATTGGTTGGTAAAAAAATTATCAATTGAAGAAAAAACCTCATATTTAAACTTGAAACTTGAACTTGAAACTTAAACTGGAAACTTAAATAAACCCTAAAAAGAAAAAATGCCCGCATTACTTATTTTGTTAAATAATTAAATTTTTAATAAAGTTTACATACATCATTGGTGAAACTGTCTCATTGATGATAAAAAATAACCAAATTCCACGGCGTAAAAAGGTGAATCCCAATCCTTTTTTACAGATCATAAAAGAAATTAGACACATGGTTTTTAAACCCTGGTGATTTTCGAAAGAAAACGAATCAACTTACCATAAGGAATTAAAATCACCCATCCAAAACGTCCAACCCTTCTTCAAATCATTTAGGGATTTTGGGCAAAAAAAAAAGAAAAGGACTGCCAGCGACTTCCTCGCCGGTTTAGAGCCGGGCAGGAAAAGACCATCTCATTCAACAAGTGTCTCAACGACATTCGAGAGGACCTTGAAAGTTCGAAATTTTGACATTATGGCAAATGGGTTAGATTCTTAAGTAAAATATTCGATACTTCTTTCTTAATGGCGTTGCTACACGGCAATTGCCAGACAATAGAGAGACGATTGAATTAGAAAGATGGAACAATATAACCTCAAATCTGACAGCTAAGATAATCATAAGTTTGTTTACATTTTTGACATGAAACCCCAGAAAAGAACTTTTGGAGCCCTATTTAATAAAAATTATGACTAAACATACAATCCAGATGAATTGTTAACAAGGGTATCGAAACACATAAATTACTTAACCAATAACCAAAACAATATTAAATGAAAAATAACAAAACCCTTAGACCATCTGCTTTTTGTTTTTACTTGTTTATACTGAGGCAAGTAGGTATTAACTTATTATTACATCTATTATACATTAAATATCTAAAGGAAAAACAAAATATTTATTCAAACTATTCAAACCCATATGTAGTATTTGAAAATATACGTAGCATTCGATAACTAACAAATTCAGTAAATGTGAATGCTACAATGTAACCCCTTAAATTTTGTACATTTTTACCTAGAAGTGCACCAGTACATTAGATTATTAATTAATTTTAATATACAGCGTTAGTAGACAAAACCGGAACCGTCTAATGTAAATGAACCAAATTTTGTGCGAAGCGGTAACTAAACTTGAAGAATTGAAAAAATATATTTGCAGGATTGCAAAGTTTATAATTTTCTCTTTAGGTGGGGAAATTTTAAAATTTTAAAATTATTCTAATCAATAGCATGTATCAGCTTTATTACGTTCTGATACTATCGTGTTTTCATTTCCGTCAATTTCGGAGATATCGCATCATACTTCTTTTAAAATGAATACAAAAACGAGTAGGTTTGGTTAATTATCTAAAAAACGATTTAACCAAAATTCTTCAAAATTATTACAGGGAGTAACTGGACATTATAAATTCAGGAATAGCATCTCTGCAATGTTTGTAAGATTTTTAAAAAACAGTTCAGGAAAGGGAATAAGAAAATTTAAATATGAAATATCGCAAATGCAATTCCTGAATATGGAATGTCCAATTACTCCCCTGTACCAATTTTGACGAATTTCGGTTTAATCGTTTTTAAGATAATTGACTATAACTGGTACATAGTTAAAGAAGCATGACGCCATATCTCCGAAAATGACCGGAGTTAAAACAACATAATATCGGGTTATAATAAAGGTTATACAGGCAATTGATTACAATAATAAAAATTAGGGTTTGCTATTTAAAGCTTTAAAACTTCCTAACTAGAAATAAAACTACAAATTTGGCAACCTTGCAAATATAATTTTTAAATTCTTTATGTTCAGTTACTTCTTTGCACAAATTTTTTTTTTTAATTTGACGGTTTTTGAGATAAACCACCGTTCCGGTTTTTTCTACTTACCCCGCATATTACAAATAAAAATATAACCTGTTTTCTCTTAATAAGAGTTAACAAACGACAGTTTTGTAATAAAAAATATTATTGATTTGATATTTGCAATACCGAAATTTCATAGTACATTTTTTTTTGCAAAATACTTTGTAGTTGGTACATATGTACAACTCTCAGTTTGTTGGATAATAAACGCTAAATTGTTTTATTATTATTTTTTTAACGTTTTGTTGGTTGTTAAGTCCAATACTATTATAAAATATTATTAATAGTTATTTTGTTATATTATTAATAGGAAGGCAAATTACCTTTTTTTTCTGAATTCAAAAATATCTCCATTTTATGTCAAGTTTTTCTAGTTACCACAAAAAGCTAACAAACGCTAAATTGTTTTATCATTATTTTTTTACCGTTTTGTTGGTTGTTAAGTCTAATACTATTATAAAATATGATCACTAGTTATTTTGTAATATTATTAATTAGATGGCAAATTACCTTTTTCTTCTGGATATAAAAATATCTCTATTTTATGTCAAGTTTCTCCTAGTTACCACAAAAACTAATAAACGCTTAATTGTTTTAAAATTATTTTTTTACCGTTTTGTTGGTTGTTAAGTCCAATACTATTCTAAAATATTATTATTAGTTATTTTGTAATATTATTAATAAGAAGGCAAATAACCTTTTTTTCTGGATATAAAAATACCTTTCTTTTATGTCAAGTTTCTGTACTTACCACAAAAAGCTAATAAACGCTAAATTGTTATATCATTATTTTTTTTACCGTTTTGTTGGTTGTTAAGTCTAATACTATTATAAAATAGTATCGATAGTTATTTTGTTATATTATTAATAAGAAGGTAAATAATCTTTTTCTTCTGGATATAAAAATACCTCTATTTTATGTCAAGTTTCTCTAGTTACCACAAAAAGCTAATAAACGCTAAATTGTTTAATCAATATTTTTTTACCGTTTTGTTCGTTGTTAAGTCTAATACTATTATAAAATATTATCAATAGTTATTTTGTAATATTATTAATTAGAGGGCAAATTCCCTTTTTTCTCTGGATATAAAAATACCCCTATTTTATGTCAAGTTTCTCTAGTTACCAAAAACCTTAAGATTTTCTTTGAACATAATTCTATGTCTTTTCTCTACGTAGTTTAAGAATCAATATGGTGCTTAAAGCTACTCCACTAAAGCTGATGCGTCATTACACGTCTTTATTAAAGAAACGTATAAAATAACGCTGTTTTTGTGTTTCTAGCAGGATTCAGCATAATACGTCTGATTTGGAGCACACTTTTTATCTTTTCTTGGCAAATACGTTAGTCTAAAAGCGATCTTTATTTATTTACAAAATATGTGTTTTGTTTTTTCCTTTATTATTTTAAATAAAATTACAGGAGTTTTATTATATTCTGAAATGGCTGATTTTGGGTTCGTACCTTTTATAAACGAAAAAGAAGAACACTCTTAAAATCTTTAAATAGAGCGTTTTAACAGATATTTAAATAAAAATCAAAGTCTAACAACCAAAATATAGGATGCTTAAAAACAAATTAATATTAAAATTTAATGACACGATCTATATTTTTTTCAGAATTAATATTTTATTATTTTTTGTATATAGGTGGTAAGAAAAACATAATTTTTTTAAAATTATCACCTTAGCAACATCTTGGTGACTAACAATACCAAAGAAATTACTGTACATTATGCCCACGGATGGACTTTTTAATATCATTATTGGACAAAAAATTTTACCCCTTAAGAAAGTTGTTTTGCTTTCAAAAAACAAAATTTGCGTGGGAAAACATTCTATTTTTTGATCTCGTACAGGAACTGCCATTATTTTTAACAGCCTAGAAAGGATAAACGTACAATATATAAAATTTCAGTTAAAACAACGGTATTTTAATTTTTAATACAAAAGATTTTTAAAGTGAGTTTTTTAAAAAAGTACATGAAAAATATAATTTAAAATATCCAACAAAGCGTAACATAATTTTATTTGATTGATTAAATTAAAATATTACGTTAAAGGTTTAAAACATGAATAAAGAAAATATACGAATATAAAAAAAAAAATTTATGGTAATTTTTAACACCCCGTAGTTTTAAAGTTAAAATGTTTGGGAGATATCATGTCCAAAAAAGCTTTTGTCTTCAAATAGGCTGAAGAATCACCCCCTTAAATAAACAAAATATAAATATAAAAATTAATTTATTTTAAGTTGGAAACCCAACAGCTTATATTTAAAATGAATTCCGAGTACTAGCCGAAGGTATTTCTTTTAAAAACTAATTGAGATTTCCAACTGCAGATCGCTTTAAAGAGATTTTAGTTCTTATTAGTACGGTGTAGGCGATAACAAAATACTCCAAAAATTCCTTAAGAAGCGGACATGTCGAATAAAATAGAAGTTTATTGTCCATCACGTCCTTTGTCGGCAGTGTGAATAACTAAGCGAACTTAGGTCCATAAACCAATACTTAACCGAAAAAAGTATTTTTAACAAGCTGTTCTACGAAATAAAAAAGGAAAAAACTCTTTACGGTTTGTAATTTTGCTTTCCTCCGTCAAACACTGTTCAATCTAAAGATCAGATTTTTAAAGTAGCAGATGCAACTTTGCAGCGCAAGAAAATTGCAAGCAGTAAGGCGTTTTTTCTTTTTTATTTTGTAGAATTATTTCGACTGCTTTTTGAAATACTTTGTTTTTTAAGTATTGTTTTATGGACATAGGTTCGTTTAGTGATTCACACTACCAACAGAGGGCGTGATGGACAATACACTGCTACGTTTATTCGATATTTCGGCTACTTAAGGAATTTTTTAAACTTTTTTGTTATCGGTTACACGGTAATAATAAGAATCAAGTTAGTTTAAAATCGGCTTGCGACTGGTGATCTTAATTAGCTCTAAAAGAAATACTCTCGGCTAGTATAAAAATCTGCATCTTTAAATAAAACAGTGATCGATCGAACAACCTTGCAGTGCAAGGGAATTACGTAGAAAGTATTATTTTGTAGAAAATTAAGCATAAAATTGTTATTATTATCGCTTAAACTCCCTCTACCAGGATGTATTTAAAAATAATTGGTCTTTTCATAACTTTATAACTTTACAAATCATCAATTTCTTTTAGCCTTTATAACCGCACTTTAAAGCACAAAATGATTTCCATATCATCTCTTAAACACATCCCACATACGAGTGGCTTTTATAAAAATTATATAAAAGATTGATTTTTGGTTTGAAAATGGGGAGTTTAAATTTAAATTTTATTGTGAATCAGTGGGTCGTGTGTTTTAATAAAAAAAAGTGCCAATAGAATGTTGTGCAAATATATTTGGGGTATAACAAGGTAATACAGAGTGTCCAATAAGTCAACCGACAAACTGTAAGGAATGATTCTAAAATGGAAAATTTAAAAAAATTATGAATATTATACGTCCCAAACATCTTAATTTTTAAACTACAGGGTGTTATTGTTTTTTGTTATTTTTGTTTTTCTATAATAACTTTAATACAAATTTAGATATTTTTAAAAAGGACCCCGCTCAATCCTTATGAAACGTGGCTTTTGGTTATTTGTTTTTAATATACTGTAGATCTCAAAGCTCTAATTAAATGTTCTCATGGACACAATATCCGATCTCCTCTAGTTTTAGAGTTATAGAGCTTCAAAGCTGGATATTTGCTTATTTGGGATTTTAAGACCTTCTATGATTTTAATTCACTTTTTGTTTTACTAAAGCTTTTCTGAATAATCTTTTGATGCATAACTATAGGGTATAATATAGAAGAGTTAAATAAATGAAAATATGTTGTATGAAATATTTCCTATGGCAGTGGCGACTCACCATGTAAAATTATTATTGAGTTACCTAAAATGCACAAACCCCAAAAATTACATTTTTGATGATAAAATAAAAGGAAACGGTTGGATTTTATTATTTTTTAAAATTATTAGTGTGAAGACCAAAGATATAAACACATTTTGGCATTGTTAAAACATACAGTATAAAAAAGCTAGGTGTTTTAAACTATTCTTTTACTATGCCACTTCAGTTAATATTATCTGTTTAAGTAAATAAAAATATAAGAATTGTCAGTGGCGTATGGGGCTAGGTGGGGCAGTGCCACAGGGCCCCTGAGCATAGAGGGCCCCTTGGAGGTTAAGAAAGGGCCCTCGGGGTAAGTACAGAAATAGTGAAAACAAATGAGAGTAAAATAAATGGCAGGACATTTAGCTTAGACAAACTCTTTCTTTTTTAATATAGTGAATAAATATTTTTACAGCCTTTTAATTTGCTTTTTGAAATCGAACAACCATCTTATAAAAAAAAAAGTTATTTTCCATATACATAGTTTTAATAAGCGAGTCAACCTTTTAAGATGTGTCCAGTTTTTTATCCCAATAATTTAAACTTATTTTACACTATTTTATTTTGGTATTCGTTATTTGATTAAGGTACCTGTTTTATTCTTGTTGTTGTTACTTTTAATTTTCTTAATGGGATTTTATTTTATTCTTTATTATTATTTCTTACTATATGAAAATAATAAAGCAAAAAGTACTGAAGACCTTATTGCTCTTTTAGGGGACCCAATTTTTTTTGCCCCAGGGACCCTGCTGCCCTAGCTACGCCACTGAGTTTTGTTAATCTATTTAGGCGTAGCCAGCTTAAAACCAGAGGTATACCTATGAAAGAGAAACTTAAAGTGCCCATTATAATTTCGAAATATACAGGATATAAATTATGGTAAATTTTAAAAACTTCATACATTTTAAATTTTTACCTAATAATCACTGTATAAAACAACCATATTTTTATTCCTAAAATCCAAAAATAGACCAATATACAGGATGTTCCATTTTGAAATAGGCTAATTTGAATCTGGATGTAGCTAAAAATAGATTTTAGTTTCTAAACACTTTTTATAATTTCTTATAAGAAAGTAAAATTTAGGTTATGACACAGTTTATATTTTAGTAATGTAATAATAAATACCATGTTTGCGCAAAGTAAGGTAGCATATGCTAAACTTTTGTTTATGTAAAGATTTTTTTTAAATCCGAAAACCTTACATTTTTGGTGTATGGATCGCAGATTAAACTTACATTATTAATAATTTAACAATTTAAAATTTTAGTAATATACAAGGTTATATAAAAAAAAATATTTGTAAGTTTGATATGTATATTTTTTTTTTGAGTTTCCCAAGTACCCGCATATTTTCGGTGTACATGTATTTTTAAATAATATTTTTAAAATATAATACACACACTTTTTACTAGAGATCAAGGCCTTTGTGGTGCGCAACCATATATCGGGTGTCTCTAGCCCCTAACCCCTATAACATTTTAATTTTTAAGATATTAAAGTAATATTTGGTACGTAGGTGTGTCACATAAAAATGCATCGTTTCACATATTTAGTTGTTTTCTGTCACTTCCAGTTTAGCCAAAAGAGACCCTAACTTTCTTATTTTAAATGGGATGCGAGGTATATTAGTACTTATTTAAATAAAAATGAGATTCTGAGTACAATGACACTGCATTTGCAACTTTTTGACACCTAACCTCCAAATTTTTTAATTTCTAATTTTTAGTCTAAATTGAAGGGAACCCGTACTCTGTAACTTCACAGAAAAGAAATTTCCTGAAATTGGTATATGATTTACATTGCATAGAAAGGAAATTTCTTCCCTATTGAGTTACAAAGTACGGGTACTGAATGGCTTTAAACGACAAATTTTAAATTAATTAGTCACGGAAAAATAGATGTAATGTATTTTGTTTCTTTTACCCTCTACAGAGTCGTCTAAAGTTTGCAAAATCGTATTTATGTTCCTAAGTCAGTTTTATTCAAATTGATCGAGGGTGGCACACTGTGATAGCTAAAAAATATTTTTTTTACTGACATTTTGATACAACACATTCAATATACCATTCATAGGTATAGCAAAAAAATCCATAGTAACTAATTATTTACCCTTATAGCAATAACCAACACATCAAGCCTGTTTCTTTTGTTACAGTTTTAATGGTTTATTAAAGTAGAAATAAATAAGCAATAATAATCTCATTGTATTTTCCAAACCCCCTATGTTCTTTACAATAATACGTTTAACAGTTGCTCTTAAAAAAAAAAACAAATACAGTTAATAAGAATTTTTGTGATATTCTGCTAACTAAAATATTGATTGTGTGGTATCAAATTGTTGGTAAAAAAATGATCTTCTGAGGTATTATAATGAGCCACCCTCGATCCATTAAAAAAACTGACTTAGGACCATAAATACGATTTTGCAAACTTTAGACGACTCTGTAGAGGCTATAAAAAACAAAAGTTTGTTACATCTATTTTTCCGTGACTACTTAATTTAAAATTTTTCGTTTGAAGCCATTCAGTACCCGTACTTTGTAACTCGATAGAGAAGAAATTTCCTTTCTATGCAATGTAAATCATATACCAATTTCAGGAAATTTATAGGCTATAAAAAAAGATAGTCGCATGTATTTTTCAGTGACTATTTATTACAAAAACTTTCGTTTTATTACACTTATGGCACTTTCGATTAAAAATTAAAAAATTTAAAAAATTAGAGGTCAATTGTCAAAAAGTGGCTAATGTAATGGCATTGTACTTGGAATGACATTTTCTATTTAAATAAGTAATAATATACCGGGTATTCCATTTAAAATAAAAAAGTTGGGGTCTTTATCGGCTAAACTGGAAGTGATAGAAATCAACTAAATATGTAAAACAATGAATTTTCATGTGACATACTTACGTAACAAATAATAAATATTTTTACAGAAAGAATGGTACGCCACCGCATTTCCCTTAAAATAAAAATCCTTTCCGTTTAGTTTGGAACAAATTTGATGTCTTGACTTTTTTTATTACATTTACGGTTTTCGCGTAAATAAATAGAAACAGTTGTTTGACATGGTCATATCGTATCGCTAATAAGAAACTTATATAGTAAAAAATCAAATGCGGTGGTGTACCATTACTTTTTAATTTAATATTTACCAACCTATTAAAACAAAAATAACAATGTATTTATACGTTTTACTCGTTATTTTACAAGATGTACAATAAAATTTTTTATTTTTCAATATTATATATTTAACTAGTTTTTGTACTGTTTGTTTACAACAACCAACGATGAACCACTAACTTTTCATTTTTATACGTAAATGAACTTAAATAAAAGGTTACGCCCGGTGAACTCAAAGCTTGATTCGGGAACATAGGCGCTATCTGACCCATATATAATTTCATTGGCACTTTCCTCTATCACAGTGAAACCGGCCTCTGTGCGGCCTTGGTGCGGTTATGTGTGGCCAGACCTTAATAAGTCATCTACGTTTGCCGTCTTGCTTTAAGTTCATGTTAACCGTATAAAGCAGGAACATGGTAAGGTATATTTCTGCGTTTACGCTGGTTACATACGACCAGGTCTTTGGTCCACGAAGTAATTTAAGTACCAAGAGTGCCGAGTGTTCAGATGTTTAACTCATTTTGTTGTTTCGAAAAATGCAGTTATTTTTGTTTTGTTTTTTTCATACACCGTTATCAAAATAAATCAAAACATTTAATAATGAAGTTAAAATAATCACAAAAAATAACCTTTTTAACACTGACATATCTATATTAATTAATTGGTTAAGAACGGGTAAAAATTCATGTAGTAATGCAATAAACCCAAAACAATTCGGCATATTTTTAGGTATAAAATTTTATATGTGAATTGGTTATTCAGTTTGTACGTTGCACGTTTATTTGACGTCTGTCTATGCAGTTTTCCGAGCTTAATTAAACATTCCATTTCTTCATAGATTATTAAATTAAAGTCCTTAATATTGTAGATTTTTAGAAATTTCGCTTTTTAGTTTTGTGGACTTTTTGCGAGTGGTTTACCCCACTGAGGAATTGTGGTATACAAACAGATGGAATTGGATGGAATTATGTCGAACTATGTGGAATTGGGGAAGGGAGTTGTTGATATAAAATGCAATTTGCACCTCGTTTCTTGCATTTCGTTACAGCGAAACAGTTTATTTTTTTTGCTCTTCAATTTTGTTTATTACAAAAATTACAAAAAAAGAGCGAATAAAAGGCTTTATTCCGCCACCACTACATATTATCAATTTGCAAAACAAAAGTGGAAGTGTCATGGAATTGTGATGGAGTTTTGTGAAATTTTGGTGGAATTATATAAAAAGTAAAAGTGTGGTATACACATTTTCGTAAGTGGTTTACCCCTTGCCTTTTTGTAACCTAAAAAATTATTATTATAATTATCAAAAAATTGGAAGACTTATTTATTTTAAAACAACTATGACTAGCTATGACACTGATGGCTGCCTTTTTTACGCTCTGTATTAATAAAAACTTTGGACAAAGCTTTTTATAAACCTTTCAAAAAATTAGATAGTTTTATTTATGTCGCTAATTCTAACTATTTTTAAAAGAACGTTATTTTTCTGCACTATTCGTAGATTCGTACCCTAAGTTCTGCCATGTAAAGGTGGCCACCTATTCGCTTACAAATGTATCGGATTTAACAAATCCCATATTGAAGTTTTAGTAAAGGTTAGGATTGTAATAAAATTATTTTAATAATATCAACTCATTTTTCGTTTTTATATTCTAGGGACAATTAAAGTGCTTATTGTAATAACATAAGTCACACAACCACAGAAACTTGTTTTATTTTTTAATTTATTTAATAAATAATACAGCGGGTCTACTTAAGTTTGCATGCACCATATGGAAAACTTTTTAATAATAATTTTACGATAAGAAGGTATTCTTTATATTTATATTATATTTTGCATGGCCTAAAACTTAAAATGCAAATATCAAATATTATTTATTTTACAGTGGTATACAAGGTATTCCAACAAATATTATATATTAAAAATTTTCATTAAGAAAATATGTTTAGAAGAATTTGCATTTAAAAAATACATACAGAATGGCTCAAATAAGTTATTTTGTTGGTAATTTGTGCAAGATACCGCAGGTGGCGCCCCCTAGAGTTTACAAATAAATTAAGAACAAATTATTATTTCTCACGTCCTAAAACCTTCTACATCCCGAATATTGTGACAAAACAACTACCATTAACAAAATTATTTATGAAAAACTAATACTAAATTAAACTATTGACACCCTGTATCTCTTAAATCATCCACTTATAAACAAAGGTAAGTTGAATTAGATCATCATATTATGGAATTTGGGATAGCATTTTTTCGCACCTTAGAGAGACCCTGTATATCTACTAAACTTATTTTTGACTTTAACACAACAGAAAATACTATGATTAGCACCTTTTAATGAATCCCATTTTTGTTTTTGTAAATAAAATATAGCAACACAAGCTAAAACGAATAAAACAGTACTTTTTTTTAAATAATTATAACTTTACCATTTTAATTTTGCTAAAACAAAGAATAAAATTATAGATAAACCCTCAATAATTTATCTACAACCAACTAAATCTGAAATTCTTGCAAATTGACGGTAGGCTCTTATCGGCTATACTAGATAAGGGACTATTGTTGCTAATAGGTCAACTATAAAATATAATTCACATTATTTTCATATTTCCATTAAGCTAAAATTTTTAATTATAAATGGTAATAATTAGGTTGGCGAAGCGAGAATAAAGCGACGAATTGATAATTTTATTACAAAACTTTAATCAACAAAATGAAACTGTAGTAAAATCGACAAATTATTCTATTATTAAAACATTTATAATTCTATTAATGTTTCTATGATTGATCGATTTAACAAAATATTCCATTTATAGGCTTTACTTAAAACAAAAACAAAAATTTATTACATACAATTATTACTATTAGTTTTTATTGACATTTATTGTATTTTTTGGTATATTAGAAAAAAAAATATTTAAAATAGAAAATAAAATATCATGGTACGAGATCCGGATAGGAAGCTGACCTTTACCCCTCTGTTTACCGGATCTGTTTTATATTAAAAATAGTATTTAAACAAAGGTATCGCCATAGGGTTGCCTCAAAAAATACGTATAGTCTGTTTAAAGTTTTATGATATGTCGGTATGATGTACTAATAAAATAAACTCTTGAAGATAGGAATATCCCTGCCAATTAAATGATTAACGCTAGTCAAGAGGGCATGGTCGTATTGTGAAGGTATAATACGACCATGCTCTCCTGACTACCGTTTATCGTTTTATTTCAGGCAATCGACTTTTTAAGGAGTCATTTTTATTAGTAGATCATGCCGACGGAGCTTATTTGAGAAAAAAAAACTATACGTATGGTAATTATTAAAGAATAAATTAATAAATAATACAGAAAATATCAAAAATATTTAAAAGTTTAAAATTTATTAATTTATGATAGCTTTATTCATAAAATTGAATAAACAAAATGTACGAATATAATGATACTGTCATGTTAAATTAAAACTTAAAATTAACAGTATACAGGGTAACTCAAAAATTTTAAAACTTTCTCTTTTTTAATTGGTTATATGGCCTAATATCTTTAATATAAAATAGCGTTTATTCGGTAAACAGATGGATGAAGGTCGCTTCCTATTCGGATCTTGGACTATCACCATAGGATAGAGTTGAAGAAGTACAATTTATTTCAAAATCCGATTTAAATAATTGTAGGTTTACATGTGATATTTATTGTATGATATTTATGTCAGACAGAAATTCTGACTTATGTAAACAATAAGACATTTCTCTCAGACATACATTTTTGACCGTTTACATTAGTCAGAATTTTTGTCTGATATAAATACCAAGCAATGAATGTCAGATGTAAACCTACCATAAGACCAAGAAAACGATAAAACACAATTTAATTTTTTTTTTTTTTTTATTTGAATATCGCTAAAAATAATACTAAATACTAATTAAATTTCAAAACATTTTAAATAGCATATCGTAAGGCACCTAAAACCCTAATTTTGTTTTCATTTAACCGCATCTGTGTTTCTTACCAATTGAAAGCTGCCCATACTAGTCCTCCTTATCTTAAACTCGTTGTATACAGGGTGTCTAGTAGCTCAAAATTTAAGAGGTGATTCTACAGTTAAGAGTAAAAAATATTTTTATAAACATACGTCTCAGTTTTTGAACTACGAGGTGTTAATTTGTTTTTAATATTGTTTAATTTTTTCAATACTTTTATTCTAATTGAGATATTTCTATTAAGTTTAAAAGACTATGCATTAAAAGACATTTTTTGCTATACAAGAAAAAAAAATTCACCAGTGTCGCCATTAAGGGCTTTAAAAAATATTCCAAGAAATTCTTATCACTTATTAAAATGCAATGCGGGGTATGTGGTTGGGCCGTATGCGGTGATATTAAGCCTACGGCATTCGATTATAATAGTACATTTCAAAACCGGGACACGGTACGGCTACGTGTGGCCAAACTTTAAAACTGTGTTGCCTTATTTGTGACGGTTTATTTTACGGTCAGTTGTAATTTAAAGCGCGGTATAACTGGTTTATATTACTGCAATTTTATTAAATGCAAAACTTTTGCACCACATCAACCTTTATTTTACCAGCGAAACGCACGTCTTCGCGCTCGTTGCGGTTATGTTGGGCCAGACCTGAAACCTATTTTTTTGTGGTTTTTGTAAACAATATTGGTTAATATCAGCTTAAAAGTTAATTACCAACAACCCTTATACCATACAGGGTACGACACTTTAAGGTGTGACATAAAACATAAACATATGTCCAGAGTTGCTTCCTTACTGAGATACAAGGCGTTAAAATTTAAGAAATAAATTTTTTCATTCTTTTTTAAAATATTTTTATCATGCTTAGGCCGATTTGGATAATATTTAGTACATTTACTTAAAGTAAAAGCTTTAGCTTTAACAAGATTGTTATTATTGGGTTCAGTGGCATCTCAGAGTACGCCACTGACTTTTTGGCGATTTTATATATTTTATAAATAAGCAATTGATATTAATACTTTTTAGTTTCTTGTATGTTCTTTGTATCTCGCTGTTTTCGAGAAAAAAAAAGAATGAAGCAACTTAAGGTTATATTAAAAAGTATTTAAAAACCGCATAAAATTAAATCCAGAATTTAAAAAATAAACAAATTTGGCCTTAGTCAATAAGGAAAATGACGATTTCCGATAAAAAACACGAACACTTATTTATTTTAAAGCAAATAATTGTTTATTTTTTTACTTTTGTTTTTCTCCATGCGTGTTCTATGGGTACTTTTTAAAAGAAATTAAAGTGGCTTTAATCTTTTCTTTCGAAGCTAGATACAAAAAAATACAAGAGACCATAAAGTTGTATTATTAATTGCTTTAACATAAAAATATATAAAAACGTCAAAACAAGTCAGTGGCGTACTTTTCTTTCTTAATAATATAAGTTGCGGTGCCCACTAAGACGCCACTGGACCCAATAATAACAATCTCGTTATGGCTACATAAGTGCCTTATTACTTTAAATAAATGTACCAAATTTTATAAAAATCGGCCTAAGCATATTAAAAACATTTAGAAAAACTGAACTTTTTCTAAAATTTTAGCGCCCTGTATCTCAGTAAGGAAGCAACTCCGGACGTATCTTTTAAGAACCTTTTTTTATAAAATAATACAAGAAATCACACCTTGAATCTTTGTACCGTTGTTAGAAAACACCCTGTATATTACCTAATTTCTTTATTTATTTAATAAGACCAAAATATTGCTATTGGTATCTAACTGTGTCCGGTCGGGTCATTTCAAAAGGTGGGAATGTTTTACTCGTTAAGCCACGTCCAGACTTGTAACAATTCGCCGTGCCGCTAAACGCCGCATAGCCCGCCACATAGCGCGGACGTGAACGTGGACGTAGATGGAATTCATGTCGATTCAAGGGCTTGGCAAATTATTCGCCGGTGATTTGGAGCTTGTCGTTTTTGGCGTCAAAGGTGCGCGCAAACAGGTTGTTAGTTTGGACGGATATTTGGCGAATTGTTACACGTAGAAATTCATAGCGTTGCGTCAGACGTAACTCCTTACAACAAGAAAATTTATAATGCTTATGCACAGCTTCCATTTGATACAAATACGTTTTTCACTGGCCTTGCTTTACCTGTCTATTAAATCTAAACAACAAACATCCGTTAATCCAAAAAGATAAGAATAATTTTGTAATAACCAGTTTAAAAAAAACTTTTTTAGAGTCATTAATTGTCATTTTCCTGCTCCTGCTTAACGGGGACAAATTAAATAATCCATGTGAACCAAAACAACACAGCAAAAACATTTCGCCTTCAACTGTAAAGTTATCTACATCCTTGTAAAAACAGACAATTTATCAGATGTTATTCGGGCTTTTACACCTCGCCTCTAAAAACGTTTCATTTTGTCTAAAAAGTAAAAATTTTCCAACCCAGAACACTTACGTAGTCTTGTTTTTGTGTCATCCTGTCTGTGGAACGTGTTTGATTGATGCTCAGCACTGGCAAAAACTACCCTATCAGTTCAATGGAATAAGATAACCGCAACTGGGAACAGTGAGGGCGGAGTTTTAAATCTGGAACATTAGTTTAGAACTTGTTAGGGTAGTATTATGTAATATTTGTAGTTATTTAGAGCTTGAATAAAAAATATTTAAAAAAATGCCTTTTTGCGACATGCGTCTATTACAATATTTTTTATTATAACGACCTAAATTTGATATTTGGCAAACGCCAATAAAACATATTTTACGTAAAACACAAAACATATACAGGGTGTTTTTTTGGGTTGGTATTATAGGGTACAGGCTAAACGGTAAGAGATCCAAAAAAACAAGTTACGTGTTCCGTTATCTTTTTAGTGTTTAGTTTAATGGCGCAATCAGATCCACGCTAACTTGATTGGTTTAGAAGATACAGGGTGATTCTCACCCTGTCTCGATTTTAATTATGTCGTATTACTCATACATTAATAAGTTTAAAATCTCTCTACATAGAATTCAGTGGCGTACTGAAAATAAATATATATTTTAATTTTTGAAATATTTCAGATAACATTTTTTTAAATGGGACACCCTGTATCTAAGTATCTCAAAAAAATTTTTTGTAATCACAACAATATATAATAACTAATATTTTGCATTATTTTAAACAGCAAAACTAAGAAAACAATATAAAAAAAAGTTGGTAATGGATTCTCTATAAAAATAAATGAATCAATATTCATTTATTTTTTATAGAAGCTTGTATGTGAAAAATCAATTTAACAAGAATACTTAAACATTTATTAACCAAAACAATAACAACCACAAAAAATAATTTTATTCATCATAGCAACTAAACAATTATCTTAAAAATTACCTAATAATTTTTTTGCGCTAGTGTTTAATCACAAAATGTGCTAATATGCCTTTCATTCTGTTCGATGTATTTTTGGACTCTGCTTGCAATCAAACTAGTGGCGATATAGATGTAAATATTTGGTTTTCTTTTGATATCTAATTTTTAAAAACCTAAGTTTTTTAATTATTTTAATTTATTTCAAAGTTTATCAAATATTTACATCTATATCGCCACTAGTTCGATAACCTGCAGAGTCCAAAATGCATCGAACAGAATGGAAAGCATTTCAGCACATTTTGTGATTAAATACCAGCGAAAAAATTATTAAGTACTTGAGATAATTGTTTAGTTGCTATTATAAATGAAATTATTTTCTGTAGCTATTATTGTTCTGGTTAATAAATGTTTTAGTATTCTTAGTATTGGGTGTTTGATATACATACCCTTTAAAAATAAATGATTATTGATTCAATTCATGGCCAACCTATTTTTCCTTTGTTAGTTTCACTGTTTAAAATAATGCAATATACTAAGTGTTATATATATGTTGTAATCGTAAAATGCTATATCTTAAGTTATATCTCAAAAATTAAAAAATATATATTTATTTTGGGTACGCGACTAGATTCTATGTAAAAGCGTTAAAACATTTGTATTTGATTTTTTTTCTATCTCCATAAATGTCCGAGTAATAAGACGATAATAAAAATCGACAAATTTTAAAAATCACCCTGTATCTCTTAGACCCATCAAGTTAGTGTAGATCTAATTGCTCCATTAAAGTAAACACTAAAAAGAAAAGGGGACACGTATCTTAGTTTTTTTGTATCTCTTACCGTTTAGCCTGTACCCTATAATACAAACCAAAAAAAACACCCTGTACATATTTATAAGAATATGTTATTTGCCCTTTTAACTCGCTTTAATTAGCCGTACTTTTATGTATGGTTTCTTATATTATTATGTATGTTTGCTTATATGTATGCTTGCACTGGTTAGTATATCTTGTAACCAACGCCACTTATGTTTTACTGTTTATATAATACTATCAGAAACAAAGGTAAAAACTTCTTTAACACGCTCTTATTTAAAATGTGTCTAGATACAGATCCCTGTAACCGAACTCATGACGGTTGACACTAGGTGACGGAGCAAGCATAATTTTTAAATTTTGAACATGCAGGATTTGCCGTTGTAAATGATTGTTATTTATTTTTTTACTATAAATCGAACTAAAAAGTGGAAAATAAATGTAGTAAAAAAAAACTATAAAACACGCTTTCGTAGAATCTTAACCTAAAATATTAAAAATAATTATAGCTTAAAACAACTAAAGCACATTGAACTAAAGAGTTAAAAATATTTTTCTTTATCTCAAAACAATAGCACTTTGTGCTATATTTTTCATTTACCTATCGAGCGCTCGACGCTTTTTACAATAATACTAGTATTTTTTTTCATTTTTTAAAAATATTTTACTATGTATACTTCTAAGTTTAATATACTACGTGTCTTTTATGCAGAAGTTGTTAAAAATACATATTTTTGAATAGGTGCCAATGAACCAATGGAATGGACCCCAAGGTTTCCAGATATAAATTCATTGAATTTTTTTTATAGCCATCTAAAGATGGTAATTAAAAACGCATTTATCAAGGACTTAAATAATTTAATAAGTACAATTACTATTTTTGGTCCTTTTAAGCGTAGTCAAGCCAATTAACATTGGCCCACATCAAAATTTTATTATTGTTCAAATATTTTATTAAGTTCTCCTATTATAACAAATTAATGCAATGCTTGTCAAAATATATTAAAAGGTATAGATAATTAATTGACAGGTTTAAAGTAATTTATGGTCCGTAATAGTTAAACATTTCAAAACTGTATTTAACAGTGGCACCCACCAATTAATACCTGTCACCGTCCGCTGCTGCAAAAACCCATTCTGAGACAATATCCATAGAATCTTACAGGTGCTCAATACAAATTATTTAATTAGTTTAAATCCGGTAAAATTCCCTTAAGAAAGGCGTAGATTTACTTACTAGAATATAGTGCTCCTAACTTTTACTGTTAAAAAAAGAAAATTATTTAACTTATTTTTGTAAGGAATAGTAAAATCCCCGAGGCTGTGCCTTTGGTGTGTTAAAATATATTTATTTTTACTTTTTAAAGTATGTGTTAAAACGAAAAATTATAAATAACAAACAGTTAATATTTCATCACAAACCCATTTACAGCAGATTTCCCTTGGGTTTATGTTACATAGGTAAGAAAAATTGCTTAAATTCCTAAAGATGCACCTATCTTTACTTTTAACATATCTTAAGCTCTTGACCCTACATTATGTAAGCTGTGAAAATTTCTACCTGTAAAAGTATTTCTTTTTAATTTAAACTTTAAAATCTTTAAGTCCCTTGATAATATACTGCTTCTTACTTCCCTTAGAATACCTATCCACAGTACGTTAGTATTGGGGCTTTAAGCCTTCGCGGCCGCATCAAGGGATACATAAAAAAACACAGTACGAGCATACTCTTCCATATCTAACAAACTGCAATAAGTAAACAATTTTTTGTTAAAAAGATTAAACAAATTTAGGTTTTCTAATTGGGTTTAAAAGTAATTTAAAAACAATAATTTTATTTAATTTTCTTTTTAATAAATAAAATTACCTCAAATTTATACTAAAAAGCGCCTAAATCCTTACATTATTTAAAAAGTTAATAAATGTATGTAAAACAGATTAACCCTCTTGTCCTTCATTATAAGTTATTATTTAATCCAAATTCGCTAACAAAAATAACTGAAAAATTGAAAGGACTTTTTACGAATGTATTTTTTAACCCACCAAACCAGCAGGCAAAGTTAAGCCTACCAATTCAATTTTCGTCTCTTTTCTCCAGTGCTTCTGGAATAATCCAGGATTATTATTAATTGGGTCCGATTATTGACCAAATTAATTGTTTTCCGTAAAAGCTATTTAGATGAGGACATTCGGTTAAAAATTAAAATATTTATAAATAAAATACGTTAGCATAAAAGAATTTTAATTTTTAATTAGACAGCTGCAACATACGTAAGCATTTAAGCGGGCTGCTTGCCGATCAAGCTTAACTACTTTTATAAACGGCAGTTTCTAATATCTGTACACTGATACTATATACCCGCTTACGTTAGCAGTTTCTAGAAACCATCGAAGCCAGTACCATCCATTGTTAAAAAGATTTGCCGCTCCGCCGCGCCGCTTTTCTGCCCTCCGCTCATCGCTGGTATCGTGGCCAAAGCTTTAGTATATCCAGCGGTTTTTAGGTCAACACTAAAGCCTAGTTCTCATGTACGGTAACATATTGCGGAACCTTGGAAATCCGGAATCACGTGACTACAATATTAAAATTGCATTGGGCTGTCGGCAGCCATTTTAAAAAGTGACAGATCCGTGACAGTTCCAGAAGAAAGTTAAACATTTTTAACTTTTCACGGAATCCGCCGATTTTCTTGTTTATTTTTGTGCTTGTTAGATAGTTTCGTTAATATTGTTAGTTTAAATGATAGTCCTATTTAAATTTATATCATAAATTTATGTTTTTGCCTTCATAAACAGACGACTTTTTAAAAATTGCGCCAATCCGCTGTCCCGGATTTACGCAATTTTTTTCATAGGAGGACTAGGCATAGGTAAAGGCAAAATTAGAGACCAAAAGCAACACCACAAATTTGCCCGTAGGTATACACAACAAAAAACAATACGTGACCGATCAAAAAAGATACGCCCCAATGCATACGTAACGTATCCACTTTATGCAACCAACTAAACCAATCAAATTTTCTCTGGTTTTATGTCTTAACCAACACTTTTAGTTATTTTGTAGTAATTTTTGAGGTTTGGACCAAGGCAAGGTCGGGATACGTTAATGATCGCGAGAGAATACGTGTGCTGGATCGATAGGTTTAACGTAGCGTATCGAAATCAACGTATCGCTTCTGCGCAAGCGCATTACGTTACGGATACAGATACGGATAAGTGATGCTTTTTAACACGCTTTTATTAACTTGGGTTGTAACTATCTATCTATCTATCTATCTATCTATGTAACGGAATCTTTGAGCCTAATTTTAACCAACTTCCAGCTATTCGATTTCTTTGAAACTTTGCACACGTGTCAAGGACCGATGAAGATGCAATAATTTAAAAACAGTATCCCGTTATCTTTTTTTGAATCGCCAGGAAAAAAATTCCATTATATTATAAAAACAACACCTAGGACGCCATCTGTTGGCAACATTTCAAACTTTGCTATTAAATGAAGAAGAAATTTTTTAGTTTTACACAATTTGGTTAGTTGCACCATGAGTGTTTAATTTTTATGAAAAATAAAAATATAGGGTTAGTTGCACCATTAGTTCAAGGATTAAATAATAAAAATTACATTATGTGTAATGTATACATAATACATAATGTGCAATTAATAAAAATTAACATTCTTTTTTGGATCGCCAGGAAAAAAATTTTTCCTTTATATTATAAAAATATAAAAACAACACCTAGGTTGCCACCTGTTGGCAACATTTCAAACTTTGCTATTAAATGAAGAAGAAATTTTTTAGTGGGTTGCAATATATTGGCAACGGTCCAAACATTGCCTAGATTGCCATCTGTTGGCAAAATTTCAAACTTTGCTACTTAATGAAGAAGAAATTTTTTAGTGAGTTGCAATCTGTTGGAAAAAATTTTAAAATTTGCCACTCTTGTTCATTAAAAAAATTTTTTCGCCATTTTGTCAAGAGTAGCAGAAACTAAAAATGAAAAATAATTAATAGTTTAAAAAACTAAAAAAACACGCTTTTATATGCAACCGAACTAAAAATTAGAAAATAATTTTTCATTAAAAAAATATTGTCATTTCATAGTAAAAAGCGTGGGGTGATAAATATATTAAATGTTATAATTATTATATTTGCAAATATCTATGATGGAAAAGTTATGAAAAAATAGTAAAATGCACCCCACGCTTTTACTATGAAATGACAATATTTTTTAATGAAAAATTATTTTCTAATTTTTAGTTCGGTTGCATATAAAAGCGTGTTTTTTAGTTTTTTAAACTATTAATTATTTAAATAGCTTTGGCTCTATTCTCTTACTATTTTCTCGATCAGGGAACGTTGCGTTGCTTTGTTACCGGTTTTCGGTGGCAATCGTGCAGCTCTTTCCATTTAGGCATTTTTTGTTAAGTTTTTTAATTTTGTTAATTGAAATTTTGTTAAGTTAACATTATATAAACAAAACCTTATTTTTTGTTAACTTTTAAAAAATCCAACTAACAATACATATAGGAACTTCAAATAAATGCATAAATTTACTAAGTTTCTAAATTAGAAGAGCTCCACAAAGCAAAAAAGCTATAGATTAATTATTTAAACTTTTATACCGCCTTTTATAATAACTAAAACCCGTAAAAAAATAAAAATTATTAACAAATGAATTACTTTTTCAAAATGTTGATAAAACTTTTATTATCACAGAATCATATTTTTTAAAGTGTCTTGGTGACACTTGAGTTTTTGTAAATTTTAAATAAATATTTAATTACATAAAAAATATATATATTAAAAGCCTATGTTTATTACAGTGGCGGATCGCGCATGACGAAACCACCGCGCGAAAGCCAATAATTGTCAACGTTAAATAAAAATTATAAATATTGGAGGTACAATTCCGGAAATTAAAAACTTTTGTACTAAAATTTCTTGCTTTCTTAAAAATGTTTATAATATTTAACTATCCCCTATACTTTTTAAAATTTGGGCAAAAAGCTGGACGGGTATTTTTTTCTCAGTTTTTTGTTAATAAATATTGTATATTTTTTTGCAGAAAAGATCCAAATTACTTCTTTTTTAAATACCATTTTGGATCGTTTAAGCAATTAACCATATTTTTAGGAGACTTATTACTATTTTTCGCAGGAAATCAACTTCTTGACTAGACTAATAATAATATCATTCAGGGCCGTACCTAGAATATGATTTAAGATGAGGCAAAAGCCACAGTATATCGCTCTGCAGGATTACCGTGCCAGTTTTAGATAACAACCCATTACGTGGATTGTTTTTAGTGACTCCTGGGAAAGGGTAATCGCCCCCATTGCCGCCCTTACTGTACAGCTCTGATATCATAAGTCCTAGTATTCTAGAATTTTTTCAATTAAAACCAAAATGATCTACTAAAAATGTTAAATCTTGTTGGATAAACCTTGTTTTATATTAAAAAAAATTCTTGCAAGCTTTCCATGCCAAATGGTGCATTTAAAGTTTTATATCTATAGCAGATTTACCATGAATGGAAGTAAAATGTAAATATATTTTTTGCAAAATTTCGAAGAATGGAAATATTTGTTTTGCGACTAAAAATCTTTAATTTTCTTATTATTATTACCAAGTTAAAATTGTTCCGCCAATGCGTGTGGCATATTTTTAAGGATTCGTAAGAAAAACCGGGCTACATTCTAAGGAAATATGGCAAAATAATTTTTAAACCTTAGTTGTTTATTTAACCCTTTTTAGTATTGCTGTAACATTCTAACTAGCTACGTATCTGCGTACGTGTTAACAGAATGTTTCATTTTAGGAAAACACGATTTTAATAACGCAATATAATTCCCCGCTACGCTATTTCCACAAATTAAATTTTAGAGTCGAAAAACGGTCGATTTTATCTAGTACGAAAATTTGCACTTTGTTTTTCCGCTGAAAACTTTCCCGGATTTTAGTTTTAATTGAGTTTTGAGTTATTATTTCAAGTTTTAAAGGCTTTCATTAAATCATAATATTTTCATAGATCCACATGAGTGGGTCTGGGTCAGCTATTAAATTCAAATACTTAATATTGCATCCTCCCAAATACCATTATGTTCATTATCGCGAAAAAGTCTATAGTCTGCATCCATCGGATAAAAACCATTTTATATTAAATGAAATTATTTAAACAAAAGTTTTGCTACTGAGTTGCTTAAAAATTGTGGTCAAGACTATATTTAAATTTAAAAAAATAACCTTAATATTTTTGACACACCCTGTATCAAAATTTTTAAGGGTAGGTAAATAAATATGTATGTTTAAATAATATAAAATCAACCAAAAAATTGTAATCATTTTAAAATTCAAATTTTTTAAATTTTAACAATTTTCCATGGTTTTACTTCTAACATTGAGAAGAAAAAAAGGTATACATTTGTTCTGTAAAATAAAAAAATTGCCATTTTCAGGGTGTGTCAAAAAATTTAAGGTTATTTTTAAATTTAAATATACACTTGTCCATAATTTTTTGAGCAGCCCTGTTGTAATACCTGTGTTTAAGGAGTACATATATGTATATAGTATTAATTAGTTTTTTTTCCGGTCAACAGATGGGTGCAGATTGCGTTCTCGGACCTTAGACTATTATGTTACAAATATACATTATGTTCTACCTTTCTGCCGTATGGGTGTCGCATAAACTTATTATATCTATAGCTACAGCAGCTTTAACAAACCTAGTTTTTTTTTTGAGTCCAAATTTTTTTTTCCTTTTAATTTATACACTTTGTATGAATCCCTGGACAGGCAGGGGTCTTCCTTGCCTGTCCAGTTTTACCAAACTTTCTCTTACCTCATTTGACACATCCACGTAAGTAAGTATTTGGTCATTCAGCCTTCGTAGTTTGCCCACATATAAAAAAATCCCTAAAATAATAATTTTACCGAACATAACATAACTAAGTTATATTTTGGAAGAAAACGAACAACAAGAAATCAGTCCAGTATATTTTTGGCTACTAAATAATTCATTGTTCAAGTGGTGGCTATTTACCGAACCATCTGCGGAGTGCGTAAGAGCCCGTGAGTGGCAGACCTTCGTCATTTTATAAAAGGTAGAAGCTTATCAGCGCATGCTCTCAACATAGGTAAAAGCGATGGGAGTTTATAAAGTTTGACTTGAAGTGGCTTTGGCAGGTACCAGGTACTGAAGGTTAATAAACTTTTGTAATTTTATAAATGCTGAATTTTATATTGTATTACTTGGGTTTCAGTAGGAGATAATTTCTTAGTCGCCAGATAGCTTTGACAATTGCAATCCCTTGACAGACAAACCCTGTAGCCTTTGATACCTGGTACCTGCCAAAGCCACTATAACTTAAACTTCATAGTGTTCCATCGTTTTCACCTATGTTGGAAACATGCGCTGACAAGCTTTCAGATTTTACAAAATGACAAATTTTTGCCGCTTTCGAGCTGTTACTCTAGAAGGAAATAATCTGATACGGCACCTAGCCGTATTATGGTTGGTTGTTGTTTCACGAGATAAGGTTGGTATATTTAAATACCTGCTTTGTTTTGACAACTGTATAACATTCAGAGGGACTAGAGGCAGTAATGGCAAACCTATACGAATCGATGTTATTCCTATTTTAAGGTCAATGATGTGCCATCAGATAATTTTGACTTTGTTATTATTAAAAAGATATTAATAATAAATGCCCAAATTATATTTTTTTCCTAGTGAATTAAATGAAAAATTTTGTGATCTAGTATTTTAGGGCTAGAATCAGAAAAAACAATGCCAAAACTATTGTGTTGTTTGCCATTGTTTGAACATCCCTGGACTAGAGCATCGTCAAGGTGTCAGTAATATAAAGCGAATGTGAATATTCCTAACGAGGATAAAACACGTATCGCCGTCTTTATCGTGCGACCCGTGTTTATCCGTTTATCTAGAAATTCCGTAATTTTAAAATACCCAGCCAAAGTAGTTGGTCCATACCAGCCTATTTACTTGGTTTTTGCTTTTTGTCATTAAGGAGCCTTATTGCACAAGAATTTTAAATTTTTAATATTGTTTATTCCAGGGCTTGGGAGTATTTCTTCGTAAACATTAAAATTTATGATGTGTTACACAACAATGCCATTCTTATAATATATATTTTAACTAAGGTATAACGCCTTACTACTTCTTGGGTCCATTGTAGACATAACATATTACTAAAACACA
>JACEGR010008894.1:0-31977 GCA_014170235.1 Listronotus bonariensis
GATATTGCACCATGGGAAAAATGTCGGGTACTGAAACCAGGTATTACTATCGCTAGCATCAAGAATGCCACTTTGACTTCTCTACCAACTACCATACCACTAAGTGCGGCTAAAAAGAAGGACCTCACTACAATGTTAGATTTTCTTGATGATCGTAATAGGGAATACTATTCAAACATTTTAGAAAACTGAGGTTAGAACACTTGGTTTCTTTCTTAGTACGTAGGTTGTTTTTTTCTTTTCCTAGCTCTTAGATTACTTTGCGTTTTTTTGTAAAACAATAGAATTGAACATGTTTTGGTAATAAAAATTATTTATTATTTTCTTTTCGAGTTTTTATAATTTTAAAGAAAATTTACTAAAAAAATGTAAAAAAACAGTTTTTGCTTCTCCTGAAAAATTTGATTTTTGGCACTTAGATCACATTGCCCCGCCACTCTTCAATTGCATTCCTAATCAGAACTAACCTAATTGCACGCTGCATATCTTAAGTGCCAACAGACTGAAACAGAATAACCCTAAGTGCACCAAGTACTATCCTATGTGAATAATTATCCAAATTATGATAAGAAGAGTTATTACTTTTACAAATTCAAAAAACTGACAGGACTCCAACAAAAATGTGATAAAAAAAAGTTTATTGTAGTTATTTTTAAAGAAGTTATTTAAAAAAAAACGTTTCCTGAAAAAAATGCTTTTTAGAGTTAGGATAGTTCTGCATTCAGCCGACGAATTATTGTCAAAAAACCAGAAGTTTTGAGGCATCTAGCTACGCCAGAGCAGACTATAACTGGTAAAAACTGCACAAATATGGGTGCCCGCTGGCCTATATCAATGAGCCAATACAGAAGACACCGGTGTCTGACATGGCAGCGAATGTGTTAATAACGTCAGGTTTTGCAACGGTACTTGTTTTGAGATTAATACGTCATTATATTACGGCATCGGCAGTAAATTACTACCAAGAATCAAACAAATCGGTTTTAGTTATAGTTTAGCTTTTAAAGTAACCATTTGTTAACAATAATAATTTAAAAAAATTAAATGCCTGTTCCAGTCAAATGTGTGGGTCCAAAATGCAAGGGTCAGTCTGATATGGCAAATACACCGTGTATACCTTGCACTTACGACAAAGAAGTTCGAGATCCAGTAGGAGCTAAGCATACAGTTAACAAATTTGTATTTTCAAGAATAAATGGATAAAATAGAAGATACGATGAAAGACAATAATGAAAGTGTAAACTTAACATTTTTTTGTAATTATTGTGGGTGTAATGTTATAAAAATAGTAAATAACCAGTTTACAGATAAAACTAAATTACTTAAATATTGTAATTTTTGTTTAATACATCATGTATTTGGTGTTAATAGTATAAGATCCCAGATTTTAAAAACGAGTAAATAAAAGTCAAAAAACTTTAAATTCTTTTTTTTTAATCTTATCCTTATATTATTTTATAGAAATAATTAGCATTCGGCCGTGGGAAGCATTCGGCCACCGCGATTATTTCCGAACCGTGTTGATTTTCCCGCCCGATGTCAATTGTTTTAGGTGACGCAATCAGTTGTGCTTCGTCTGAGTTAAGATTTGCACGTTTTCGTTGTTTATTTTTTTGTGGAAGTGAAAAAGTGTGAAAAAGAGCGTCCAGGTAAAATTTTTTGTAGTTAGTATTTTAGGCAAATTTTGTTGAAAGTATTAGTTTTTGAATTAAGTTCACCCGTCTCTAGAATCTTTAATTATTCTATTATTTTATAATAATATCGTTCCTAACCTAAAAATCTAAATGTGTCTGTTCAGAGCAATTTATTAAAAAATTGTATCCTGGGGAGCATTCGGCCACCTAAACCTGGGGTGCATTCGGCCGTGGCCGAATGCTCCCCATATATTTTAGAAGTCAATATATTTTTTCAGACATGCCCAAAAAACGAATTTTAAAGACAAACCGAACCGAAATGGATGAAAATATCCTGAAACAAGCAATCGTTGATTTCTTCAGTGGCACTTTTTATCTCAGAGAGTCAGCCAGGGTGCACGGAATAAAAAGAACAACGCTGCAAAGTCGTGTGAAAAAATATTGCAAACAAAAACAAAAGAGGAGTATTTAAGACGAAACCTGCAAAACGCTGAGGATTCTGGCAACGAGAGTGAGGAGGATTCGCCAAAATACGCCAATAAATATACAAACAGACAAGTATTTTCTTTGGAGCAAGAAAATGAGTTGGAAAAATACATTAAGAGGTGTTCTGACTTGAATTATGGACTGACCTATATTCACATTCAAAAACTGGCGTATGAGTATGCTTTAGCATTACGTGAGTGCAATATTCCCCTGAGTGGCATCAAGAAAAGCAGGCAAGAGAAGGATGGCGACGTGGGTTTATGAAACGTCATCCAACACTTTCTCTGAGGAAACCAGAAAGTACAAGTTTAAGCAGGAGCACAGCATTTAATAAGTTTAAAGTCGAACAGTTCTTTGACAATCTTTCCAATATTCTGGAACGCCATCGTTTTCCTCCAGAGAGAATTTTTAATCTCGATGAGACGGGGGTCACAACAGTAATGAAACCAGTAAAAGTGGTTTCCACGACCGGTAAAAAACAAGTCTCCCAAGCTGCTTCTGGTGAAAGGGGAGAGCTGGTGACATTTGTTGGAATTATTAGTGCCTCTGGACAAAGCCTGCCTCCAGTTTATATATTCCCGAGAATAAGAAATGTGGAAGACTTTGCGGTAAATGGTCCAGTCTCTAGTTTGGCACTGGGAAACAAATCAGGCTGGATGACTGCGGAATTATTTCCTAATGTATTGAAACATATAGTAAAACACACTAGATGCTCACATAATGACCCAATTTTGTTACTGGTTGACAACCATGAGTCTCACGTCTGCCTAACCAGCGTTAAATATTGTAAGGAGAATGGAATTGTTTTATTAAGCTTTGCTCCCCACACAACTCATCGAATGCAGCCGCTTGATATTGGTGTTTTCGGACCATTTAAAACTTTTTGCAATATTGCATTTAATGATTGGATGATCTCAAATCCAGGTAAAACCATATCAATAAAGAATATTCCTGAATTAACCCATCGGGCGTATCTGAGAGCTTTCACAAGCGAGAATATTATAAGTAGCTTTAAAAAACCTGGCATTTGGCCACTGAACAGGTTGGCATTTACTGATGATGATTTTGCGGCAAGTTATGTCACAGATCAGCCTTTATTGCCTAACGAAAACACAGATAACGAAAACAACAAGATTAATAATGAATGGGAAGAAAGCGACCAAAATTTGCAAAGTACTTCGGCATTTAATGAAAATGTTAAAAATACTGCGGCATTGGAAGAAAATAATCATACAAAATTACCGGATTTAAAACTTTCTGGTGGAGAGTAAATAAAAGCATGTTTGATGACCATATTAATCCCGGCTAGCGTCTGCAGTCAATTCATACATGTAAAATTACTCCCGAATTCGTAAGACCTTGCCAAAAGCAAAGAAGGATAATGTAAGCGTAAGTCAGGTGTTTCAAGAATCTATACAGATACTCCAGAAAGAAGACCAGAACAAATTGAATAGGAGAGAAACCAGCAGTACCACAAAGTAAGGCTCACTTTCCTTTGTCCCAAATTACTTTTAAAAACCTTTCTTTTAATAGTTTTCTTTTTAGTTTCTTTCTCCTGTTCAATTTGTTCTAGTCTTTCTTTTTCTGGAGTATCTGTATAGATTCTTGAAACACCTGGCTTACGCTTACGAGTATTGTCCCTTCTTACTGCTTTGGCAAAAGGTCTTACAGATTCAGGAGTAATTTTTACATGTATACTGAATTGACTGCAAGATGGTGTACTAGCCGGGATTGAAATGTCAGTTAATATAGTACTTTTGTTACTCTCAACAGAAGTTTGTAAATCCGGTAATTTTGTATGATTATTTCCTTTCAATGCCGCAGTATTTTTAACATTTTCATTAAATGCCGAAGTACTTTGCAAATTTTGGTCGCTTTCTTCCCATTCATTATTAATCTTGTTGTTTTCGTTATCTGTGTTTTCGTTAGGCAATAAAGGCTGATCTGCCGCAAAATCATCATCAGTAAATGCCAACCTGTTCAGTGGCCAAATGCCAGGTTTTTTAAAGCTACTTATAATATTCTCGCTTGTGAAAGCTCTCAGATACGCCCGATGGATTAATTCAGGAATATTCTTTATTGATATGGTTTTACCTGGATTTGAGATCATCCAATCATTAAATGCAATATTGCAAAAAGTTTTAAATGGTCCGAAAACACCAATATCAAGCGGCTGCATTCGATGAGTTGTGTGGGGAGCAAAGCTTAATAAAACAATTCCATTCTCCTTACAATATTTAACGCTGGTTAGGCAGACGTGAGACTCATGGTTGTCAACCAGTAACAAAATTGGGTCATTATGTGAGCATCTAGTGTGTTTTACTATATGTTTCAATACATTAGGAAATAATTCCGCAGTCATCCAGCCTGATTTGTTTCCCAGTGCCAAACTAGAGACTGGACCATTTACCGCAAAGTCTTCCACATTTCTTATTCTCGGGAATATATAAACTGGAGGCAGGCTTTGTCCAGAGGCACTAATAATTCCAACAAATGTCACCAGCTCTCCCCTTTCACCAGAAGCAGCTTGGGAGACTTGTTTTTTACCGGTCGTGGAAACCACTTTTACTGGTTTCATTACTGTTGTGACCCCCGTCTCATCGAGATTAAAAATTCTCTCTGGAGGAAAACGATGGCGTTCCAGAATATTGGAAAGATTGTCAAAGAACTGTTCGACTTTAAACTTATTAAATGCTGTGCTCCTGCTTAAACTTGTACTTTCTGGTTTCCTCAGAGAAAGTGTTGGATGACGTTTCATAAACCCACGTCGCCATCCTTCTCTTGCCTGCTTTTCTTGATGCCACTCAGGGGGAATATTGCACTCACGTAATGCTAAAGCATACTCATACGCCAGTTTTTGAATGTGAATATAGGTCAGTCCATAATTCAAGTCAGAACACCTCTTAATGTATTTTTCCAACTCATTTTCTTGCTCCAAAGAAAATACTTGTCTGTTTGTATATTTATTGGCGTATTTTGGCGAATCCTCCTCACTCTCGTTGCCAGAATCCTCAGCGTTTTGCAGGTTTCGTCTTAAATACTCCTCTTTTGTTTTTGTTTGCAATATTTTTTCACACGACTTTGCAGCGTTGTTCTTTTTATTCCGTGCACCCTGGCTGACTCTCTGAGATAAAAAGTGCCACTGAAGAAATCAACGATTGCTTGTTTCAGGATATTTTCATCCATTTCGGTTCGGTTTGTCTTTAAAATTCGTTTTTTGGGCATGTCTGAAAAATATATTGACTTCTAAAATATATGGGGAGCATTCGGCCACGGCCGAATGCACCCCAGGCTTAGGTGGCCGAATGCTCCCAGGATACAATTTTTTAATAAATTGCTCTGAACAGACACATTTAGATTTTTAGGTTAGGAACGATATTATCATAAAATAATAGAATAATTAAAGATTCTAGAGACGGGTGAACTTAATTCAAAAACTAATACTTTCAACAAAATTTGCCTAAAATACTAACTACAAAAAATTTTACCTGGACGCTCTTTTTCACACTTTTTCACTTCCACAAAAAATAAACAACGAAAACGTGCAAATCTTAACTCAGACGAAGCACAACTGATTGCGTCACCTAAAACAATTGACATCGGGCGGGAAAATCAACACGGTTCGGAAATAATCGCGGTGGCCGAATGCTTCCCACGGCCGAATGCTCCCCGCTTTCCCTACTTGCCTTTGATGTAATAAAAACTTTTAAAAAATCCAAGACTTTTTACGAAAACCGCATCTTGATAACTTTATTTGTTCTAAAGTTATTTGCGATTAAACTGGGTCAAAATTCAGAAATAAGATGCTGATCCTCAAGTGTTCTATTCCGTTAGTGATTTTAAGAAGAGAAGTTCAAAAAAGCTATTTCCTAAACCCCTTAACGTTTGAGCTACAGAGAGTTACAGTTTTAATAAAAAAATCGTTTTTCTATCATACCTTTAAAACTTTTCAAGATATTTTTATAAAATTTAACATGCACCTACTATGCACCAATAGTAATTTTTGATGCGAATAATTTTTTTAATTATATTTACTAGCGGCATCCAAACGGGATGTATACTGGAGATTTTTCAAAAGCAATACCATTGTTTTTTTCATTTTTTTAACATTTTTATTTATTTTGCAACAAATTTGACTATTTGAACTTACTTTGTTCGATGCATCGTTTTCGCGCAAAACAATAAAAACCATTTTTGCTACATTTTTGGTATAGCGAAATTATTTTAAACTGTGTATAGTAGGTGTCCTATGTTTAGTTTTTTTTTATGCGAAAACGGTGTATCGGACAAAACAAGTCAAGAGGTCAAATTTTTTGCAAAATAAATGAGGATTAAAAAAATTGTTGTTGAAAAAAGCATTGGTGTTCCATATTTACTTTTTAAATCTCCATTTATTCCATATGGACGCTACTGATAAAAATAATTAAAAATTTTCTACATCAAAAAATTCCTATTAGTGCTTAGTAGGTGGGTTTTTTCCTAAAATGTTTAACACCCTGTAGCTCAAAAGTTAAGGGATTTAGAACATAGCTTTATTTGAACTGTTCATCTTAAAATTACCTAACGATTACCACCCTTAAAAATCAGCATCCTATTCTGTAACACCCTGTGTATACGGACATAATGTTGACTAAATGTCTCCATCCGAAATTTCTGTGGATGGTATTTCTGTAAGCAAAACTTTAAACAAAATTTTTGCACAGTTATCCTGTCAATAAGCTTTATATGACTCTAATTTAAGCATATGAAGGGCACAGGGGATAAACTGACTAAGTAAATTTTTGACCAAAAAATGAGATATCCCCTGTGCCCTTCATATGAAGCTCTTGGATACATTTTTTTGCGATACGGCGCTACATGTCATACGGAGTAAGAAACACTATCATTAACACATTTTCCTAGCCTTTTTGTTTCGCAACATAGAAACGTCAACTGTCTAGCAAGACTGTGTGGTATCATGCCTTTAAACTTTTTTTATGATTTTCTTAAAGACAGCAACTACGCGAACAATCCACAAATGATTGACGTGTTAAAATAAGTAATTCGTAAAATTATTCATTAAATTAAGCCACTCTGCAGAAATAGCCGAAGGGGACATTATGCCAATATTTCATTTAAAACATATGTTTTCTCTTTAGGTTGTTATAGGTAAAATTGTTCTTTTAAATGAAATATATATTTTATTTATAAACCAATTACCGAAGTACTTATTGGAACACCCTTTATATAAAAAAATATATAAAAAGTTTAAGATAGCATGCAGATTTTGAGTATTATTCTTGGCCACACCCTGTATAGTAACACAGAAATGTTGATGTGATAGGTTGCTTCTCTAAGAATTTAAAATATTCTTTAAACCCTCAATACAATATATTGAGAATTCATTTTAATTTTTTTTTGGGTATTTTTTCATATGGATATAATAATGTATGTCGGGATGAAATATTTAATTAAATTTTTTGGGTCTCTAAAGAACATACCTTCACATGAACCACTAAACTTTCAATGGCTTCTTGAATAGAAAATTTCCAATGCTTCTTTTCAACAACTACTCTTCCTTTTGGTGGGATCAAATGCGGTAAAAGGGTGATTTGTGTGGTCACTTTGCTGTCTAAAATTAAATTGGATTTAAACTCTAAAGAATATATTATTAAATAATGTTACCTTTAATTGTATCCGCAGTTGGTTTCTTGTAAAACATTTTTAAATATTAATACTAAATAGAAAAAATTGCTTTTTAATGTTTCAAAAATTATTAGAGCATTACTCTACAATTGTTTCGCCTTTCTAGGGCTTCATCAAGAGTACTTCGTATACTTCGTATATATGAAGCCCTAGAAAGGCGAAACAATTGTAAGTAATGCTCTAATAATTTTGAAACGTTACAAGCAATTTTTCTATTTAGTATTAATGTTACCTTTATCCTCAATAGAGTTTAAAGACTCCAGTAGAGTTTGAACATACTGGTCATTGGCACTTTTTAATTCGTTTACTTTAAGAGTTAAAAGTTTATCAAAAAATTATGCCAGCCTTGTAAAAAATTAAGTTCTTGACCTGGATACATTCGCCGAAAATCTAGATTAATCTAAAAAGAGTCACATATGAATGTAATTACTGAAATAAAATAATTATTTAAACCATATTTATACACAAATGTAGCAGGTATTTTAATCAGTAATCAGATTTTTATCTTAAGGTATAAAAGGTATAACAAAAAGTGTTTTTTATTGAGACACCTCTAATATAATAAAATATTGTTTTGTTTCTAAAACGCGGATTGGTGCTTATTCTTTCGCTTTTTATATGTAAACTTTCAAATAATTTTCTAATATCCTAAAGTAGATATAAAAGCGTTCTTAACCTTTGAAAGATTTTTTTACTATGATTTTCGTTGTTTCGTTGTTTTGATTTTTTTGCAAAAACTTAAAAATATGATTTTTCTTTAAGAAAAAACTATCTTTATTTTTATTTTTAAGTAAAATATCAATTATTACATAATTTGTCTAAAATATCTTAATTTAGAATTTGAAAACGCTCCGATCACATTTGTTTACAGCTAAAAAATTGTGTTGAATATGGGTAGGACAGGGGGAGGGATTAGTTTGAATAGCAAATTAAGAAATTATTATTTGTTGTAATTTCAGAGTTCTTAACGTTCTTTAATTAAAAAAATTAAAATAATAAATTCTTATAACATCTAAAACAGCCTCATGAATTTTTTGAAACCCTTGTAAAGGAAATACAATTTTTATAACCAAAAATGCTATTAAAAAAAGTTGGTATATTGCTTAAAAATAAATAATATAGTTATAAAGAAAAATCCTGTTTTCGCCTACCCTGTAGAGAAAATCAACACATTTTCCTTTTGTGAATAAGCAAAAACTTTTATTAAGAAAAACTTTTTCAAAAATATTTTTTCCCATTTGCCATCTTGTACACCCCATCGGTGTACAGTATGTATAAAATACAACAATTTCTCTTTCGAGATCATCTGACCAGCTGGAAGTCATCGTGAGATCATAAAACGAATAAAATGAAAAAAAAACAAGAAAATGACTTATTTTTTTAACCATCTTCATCAAAATGCATTAGAGAAATATGTTTACAACACATCAAGACAATTCAGGACAAATATGTTCCCGGCTTAGTACTATAAATACTATCAGTTGTATTCATATGTGAGTATTTTTATTTGATAAGAATTAAAATTATGGCTCACAAAACAAATAAGAGTTATTACTTTCTTTCTAATAACTAGTCATTATTTTTCCTCTCTAAACTAAAAAAAAAAATCTAGTTTCATTGGTATAGATTATGAATTATTCTGTATAATGGAAATTAAATATTATTCATATGGTTTTATTTCCAAAACTATTCCAAAGCAGACATCAAACGTGGAATTTCTTTAAGTTTCTGAAAGATATTTTTATTGGTAATACAATATACAATAATAATATTAAAGCGTTTATTGAATCCCAAAAACATTACAAAAAAATAACACCTAGGGACGCCTCTATACAAAATTACACATAAATAATATAGCAAATGTAAGTATCCAGGCTGTTCCAATAAAAAATCATACTTGTGCCTTGTATACCTTAAGAGATAATAAAAGTTTGATTATTGAATCGAAAACTACAGAATTAACCAGACAAATTGATAATTTTATTTATTTGTAAGATTTAAAAATAACATAGTTGGGAGTTTTTCTTTGAATGTACTTATTACATAAATATCTTTTACTATACTGCATGAACAATGGGTTTTGGTATATGGGCAAGTAATATAATAACAAAACAAGCACTATTAGTCACCCATGTTTAAATGCCGTTATTTGATAGACTGTCTCTTTTCCTCATATTGCCTATGTGTTGTTATTTAACTGAACGAGTATAATTTTTTTCTACTTGCGTGCGCAAAGTAGCTACTTTGCGCACTCGTTTGCATGCGCAAAGTTGAACTTTGCGCACGCAACTTGACATAAAAAAATATAACTGGTTATTGGAGGAACAACAAATAAAAGTCAAAACTGACAAATACTATCTGACGTTCAGAATAAAAATAAATATATATATATGTATATATTTTTTACTTTTCTAAGACACTCATAGAAAAAATATTGTTCCTAACAGTTGCGGAAAGTGTATTTCCCGCACTTAAAGCTTATCCGAACTCCGCTTCGCGTCGTTCGTCTAACTGCTTTTGCGTGCGGGAAAGTATCACTTTGCGCACTTGTTAGGAAATAGTTATTTTCCTAACAAGTGCGGAAAGTATCATTTTTCCGCACGCGATTGCAGTTAGCCGAACGACGCGAAGCGGAGTTCGGATAGCAATCGAGTGCGGAAAAATACTTTCCGCAAACGTTAGGAACAATATTTTTCTACTAGCGTAGGATAAAATACTTTCCGCAAGTGTTAGGAACAACATTTTTTCTACTAGCTTAGGAAAATAAATAAAACAGTTTGTCTATGATATATGTATTTTGTATTTTTTATTACATATTAAGAAAAAAAAACTAAATCTAAATCTTATCACTATTTATATTAATTATAAAGGAGCAGTTGTTGGCATTTTGTAAATTTATAGCAGATGACAAAACCTTGGGTATGGTGGTCGTAGACCCAGTATTGCCACTTTCTACCTCTGCATTACCTGGATTTCTTTGTATCTCGGTTTGAATAGAATATATTTCAGATTGGGAGGCGGATGCTGATGTCGTAAATGTTGTTGGGTCTTTCTGATTTAAGATTTTGTTTGATATTCTGGTTCGTTCTTTTGCGGACTCCTCGATATAACCTTCGGCAACTGAAGTCGATTTCCAGCCGCCCAGTCTTTTAATATTGGTTATGCCTTCCCCGGAATCTGCCAACATTGTCGCAGATGATCGGCGGAAGCTATGGCCTGTGTATAAATGAGGGTCTGGAAGACCGAGGTACCCAGCGATATCTGCTGGCATCTTGCCAAAGGAATTTATGCCCACACACTGGACTGAGATAACTCCCTTTTTATATTGAGTAAAAATCTATTATGCTTAGTATTAGGTTTTCTTAAACTTGCATATTTTCTATACAATGCAAAATATTTTCCATTTTTACCTCTTTTGAAATTGTAAAACATCGGGATGTATGGTTTTTTGATTGAGATATGTTAATCATTACAAAATCGCCTTTATCAATAACATCATTTGTAGTTAAATTGCAAAGCTCTTCTCTCCGGCATGCTCCCGCCAGTCCGAATATTGTTGCCACTTTGATCATTAAGTAAATTTCGTCAGGTGCTTCTAGTAGGAACTTACTAATTTGTTCATTGGTAAAAACTTTAGCTTTTTTGGTTGAAAACCAATATTCATTTTCTTAAGAAATGCTGTTAACTTGAAATACCTGCTGATATCCACATCTTTTTCAATTTTAAGCTTGCTCTTCAACATCGAATACTTGGACCAAAGAGTATTCGGCTTGATAGTCTTGGAGAGCTTGGCAAAATACGCAAGCAAAACTTCTTCTTTCAAGCTTTTCACTCCTTTTCCATTACACCAGTTTTGAAATACTTCGTATTCCTTGTTATACCTGTTTTTTGATTTTTCAGGCAAAAATTCTAAACTCTTAACAGTCTCCAAAATTTCGCTTGGTAGGTCGTCGTCTGATTCAAGCATTTTAAAATCGTCAAGAACTTAATTATTATATTCAGCAATATTATTTGACTTTGACTTTGACAAATTATCTCGTACTTGGTTGTTATGGAGCGATTCTGTTGCCATGGTTTTACCTTTTAGGTGAAGTTACTTAACCCTTTATTGGATATTCTTTCGATCATAAGAAATAATTATTATTTATAAAAAATTAAGGTATAAAGTCGAATTCTACTTGTGTAGTCTAGTCTGACGTTTACTTATACGTATTTCTGAGATAATGAAATTTTTATCTAAAACATCTATTTATTTAGCCTAATATAATTTGATTTTTGTGTTGCAATTGAATATATACATTTTTAACTTATTTTTACTTTTCCACACGCCGTGCGGAAAAGTAACTTTGCCACACGGCGTGCGGAAAAGTAACACTTTCCAAACTAAAATGCGTGCGGAAATGTGGACTTTTCCGCACGCTAGTAGAAAAATAACTATACCAGGACATCGCTCCTTAAATCATGTAGGATGGGCCACTGACTTAAAAAATCGTCAACTTTGTTAAACTGTGCTGACTGAGTTTGTGTATTCCTTATTTCATATGTCTCTTCCCATTTTTCTACTAGAGAGTGTCCGCGGGAACGATCTGTCCACTGCTGGTTGTCTCGGTACACTTCTTTCCTGTCCCAAAAACATTGGTATTTATACCCACGCATCCCTGGCTTGCGGCGCGGGAATTCGGTACTGTGCGTTTTGAAAACATTAATGATGATTTTAATTTTTAATTTTTAAATAGAAATTAAAGTTTTTATTGAGAAATTTGTTGTATTAAAATAATATTAAAGTGAATTGTGATTTAATTGTTGCTGTGTCCGCAACATACTCCCCCGTTGGAGTGTAAACTTCAAACAAATTAAGTTTTGAAAAATTTTTAAAGATAAAAAGAATAAATAAAATAAGTAGGTATAATCAGTAAATTTATTATATATCGTCTTGGTTGGGAAGAGGGCACAATTTTGTAATTGATCTGGTGAAAATGCCTTCATTGCATTTAATTTTGACAGCTCTCACCATGTTGTCACGTCCGGGAAAAACTTCGAGTATTCTGGCTAATACGATTTGGGAGTCCGTCCACAAATGTACTGATTTTATGGCTATTTTGTTTTTAAAAACTGTCATAATTTTATAAACTAGTTTTGCCATCAAAACTGCTCCACATAACTCCAATCTTGGTAGACTTAATCGTTTTAACGGAGTTACTCTGCTATTTGAAGTTATTAAGTTACATGAAATGTCATTATTTTTGTATATTGCTCGCAAATAAAGACAAGTGCCATAACATTTTTCACTTGCGTCTCGAATCTTTTATACATTTTAAAAAATTGTTCCAGTTCTTGAGTAATTCACCACTAAGTGTATCATCCCAGTCCAGTTTTGAGAGCCAAATATTTTGCATTAATATTTTAGCTAACACTATAAAAGGATTTATAAAATGGGATCATAGATTTGTGCTATGACTGATAATACTTGTCTTTTAGTGGTGCTTTCGCTTAAATTTCCTTTGGGTAACGTTATGTTAAATTTATCTTGCATTGGTTCCCAAGATATTCCAAGAACTTTATTTGTTTTATCCTCTGCTGTAATAACATATTTCTCCTGCTGTTGGTTAGAAGAAATTATTTCCAAAAACCTTTGTGAGTTCGACGACCATTTATGTAGATTCATACCTGCAGACTTCAGTAGCTCTGTCAGCTGTTTTTGAGCTTCCAATAAGTTTTCTAATGAGTCACATCCATATAGTAGATCATCAACGTAACATTGATTTTCCAAAGCATCTGCTGCGAGTGGATAGTTTTTACTATTTGTTTTAGCTAGTTCGGCTAAACATCTTGTACTTAAGTAAGGAGCACTGTTGGTTCCATATGTGACAGTTTGAAGTTCCAAACATTTTAGATTATCTTTTGGCCTATCACGCCACAATATATTTAGCATAAATGTTTGATTCGGGTTTATTTTGATTTGCCGAAACATTTTTTCTATATCTGTGATAAATACAAATTTAAAAAGTCGAAATCGGCACAAAATGTCAAACAAGTCAGGTTGAACCGTGAAACCCTTTAACATTATGTCATTTAAAGAGTAGTCAGAGTCTGTTTTCATTGAGGCGTCAAATACGACACGCAATTTTGATGTCAGACTATCTTCGCGTATGACACAATGATGTGGCAAAAAATATTTTATTTCAGATTTTTCATTTTTTGTAGAAAGTGGCACTTCCTTTGCATGTCCGAGTGACACATATTCGTCTATAAATTTTTATATTCTTGATAGAGATTTTCATTTTTATTTAGTTTATTTTCGAGTGCAGAAAATCTTTTTAAAGCACGAGGGAATGATTCCCCTAACTTAAGATGCTCTTTCGGACTTTTTAATGGTAAATTTACTTGAAATCTCCCATCTTCTAATCTAATGGTTGTTTCTTCGAATATTTTTTCTGCAAAATCGTCATCTTCTGATCGGTGTACTTTACTTGGTATTTCTTCAACTGCCCAAAATTTTTGGATAAGTTGATCTGCTCTTTCTTCAAAATTGTTGGTGTGAAGAAAAAATGAAACTGGAGAAAATTATTTTCAAATTATTCTTATGTAAACTGACAAAAGAACTTAATGTTTTAGTTTGTACTGGAATATTTCCAGATACTGTCCATCCAAGATGTGTATTTATAAGTACTGGTAATCCTTTTCCTAGTTTTATTACTCCATTACATAAAATGTCACTGTAAATATCCATACCTAATAACATATCAATGGGTTGACTTTTGAAAAAACTTGGATCTGCCAGAGTGATATTATCCGGAATTTTTAAGAAGCTTGCGTTTAATTTAACTCTTGGCAAATTACATGTTATTTGATCAAGAATAATACATGAAATTAAAAATTCTTTTTCATCCGGAAGAGTCGAGTGAACTTTCACCTTCGCCATTTTATGAGAATTTGTGACCTGTTGAGAAATGCTTGTAATTTGCATTCGTTTTTCATAAACTGGACATTTTATTTTATTAACCAATTCTGTGGTGATAAATGAAGTTTGGCTTCCATTATCCAATAAGGCTCTGGCGGTTATTTTTTCACCTTTTTCAGTATACAAAGTAACTAGTGCGGTGGCAAGTAGTGTATCATTTATTGTTCTCGAAACTGCAGAACAAGATGTAGTTAAAGTGTCATGATTGTTATTTTCTGTGACCTCACCAAGCTCATTTTGAACGGGTGGCGGTGACGAAATTACGTTTAGTGTATGATTTTTATGTACATTAGTATTTACAGGGTTTTGATTTTGAGAAATAGCGTGAGATGAATTTTGGTTACTATTGTTTGTATTCTGAGGCTGAAAGTTATGAATATGAAGCAACGTATTGTGTTTTTTATTACATAAAATACATGTTCTCTGTGAAGTACAATTGTCAAATGTATGTTGGGACGATAAACAATTTTTACATAATTTTTTGTCTTTTACTATTGAATATCTTTGTTGAGGTGACAATTTTTTAAATTTATCGCACTGAAAAATACGATGAGAAATTTGATTACAACAATAACAAGTCATTTGGTTTAAATTTTGATTATTTATATTTTGAGAAAAATTACTAGAAGTATTTGAAAAGTGTAAATGGTGATTAACCTTTTGGCCAGGTTTTACGTTACCTTGTTTTTGTACATTCGCAGAGACTGTCTCCATGACCGAACAACGTTTGTCAAGAAAATTGAAAAAATCTGTTAATGTGGGACGTTTTTTCGGATCCCTTTCGCTTTCAAAGGACTTATTTGTATTAAAATCTAACTTTTGCATATATGTATGAATAAGTATTAGTTCTGCCCATTCTTCTTTAGGAACATGTAAATTTATTAAAGATTGTATGCCTTGTTTGGCATGAGTAATAAATTTTCTAATTTCAGAAGAAGAATTTTTCATAAGAATAGGCACATCTAATAACTTTTTAATATGTGCATTGATTATTCTGAATTCATTTTGATATCTACCTTTAAGTGTATCAAGAGCGATTAAAAAATTGTCATTTGTTAATTGTAAACTGTCAATAAGCTCCAAAGGTTCATTTTTTAAATAAGATTTTAAATAAATAAATTTTTGGACATTTGTTAAATTTGAATTGTTGACAATAAGATTTTCAAATAATTCGACAAAAGAAGGCCATTCATCAAAACTACCCGAAAAAGGAGAAATCGAAATTTCTGGTAATTTTGGACAAGATGTTGTCTGTGTTACATGCGTGGTAGGCATTGTGCTACCTTTTAATCTGTCAATAATTTCTCTTAAACCAGCTAATGTAATACAAAATTTATTTTCCATTGCATCGCAACCAGATTTAAGTGTATCGTCACCAAGCTCTTCGATTTCTTCCAATAAGTCTTGATACTTATTGTAAGTCGACAATAATAACTCTTCTTTTACTTTATATTGATAAATATCTGTAAGAGTATTTTTATTTGCATTAAACCAGTTGTGTATCTTGGTGATGTTACCCTTAATCGGATTTAATTGTTTTTTAATGTATCCATCCTTTTTGTTAAATTTAACAAAGTAAATTTGCAATAAAATAATAAAAATATTACCTATATTAAATTTGACACATTTAGATTAAAATCAAATCAAGATAATAGTAAAATATGTTTAAATATGCACAATTTTTCAAAAAACTTTCCCTATTTCAATAAAAGTTTATAAAATCGAAAAACTACATAAAAAATGCTTTAAATGATAATTTGACGTGACCTTGAGAAATTTTGTTTACTTTAGAGTGATTTTTCACAAGAAAGCTCAACTTTTAGCCATCCGGCTCGAAGGACCAATTTGTACGCGAAGGAGTTTAAATCTCAACGGTACAAGATAATTAGCAGAATAAGTATTTACATAGGACGCTAGCTTAAGCCTTCTTTATGAAAAAACAAACACTCCGAGTATTAAAAAATGTGTTTTATTTTAAAGAAAATCAAATATTTTTACAAATATTTACAAGAAAAAATTTAAAGGTAAACTAAAACTAAGTACTTACTGCTAATCTTAGGTAACTAACAAGTTTTTTAAAAATACCATAAATCCTTGTTTAGGTCTGTGTTAAATATCAACACAGTAAATTTCATAAATTTCACTTAAGTCGTTAGATCTCCGGCCTGTACACACTGAAAACCACACTGTTATTTAAATTGTCACTATTTAGTTAAAAAGTTTATAATGTCCGATAAAAACTGCTCTTTAAAACTATTTTAAAATACCTTTTAAAGAATCTTTAATTTTTAGTTATATTTCAAAGACATAAACGTTAATTGTTCAAATGTTGTTGAATAATATAATTAAACTCCATAAAAAGTGACGTTATTATTTTCTTCAATAGTATTGGTTGTGGTGCCCACTGAGACGCCACTGGACCCAATATTCTTAGTCTAGGTAGATCTTTTTAAGATATTTATAAAATACCCACTTTCTTAAAAAACTTTAACGCCCTGCATCTCAGAAATAAAGCAAGTCCAGACATTTGTCATTTTGTCCTTTTTTTATAAAATGAGTTCATACCGTAGTTAGAAAAGACCCTGTATAATTATAATTCCGTCAAATCTTACAGACAGTATCAATAATTATATGACTTAAAAACATTATTATTAATTATTATTATCCTTATTAATATAAAAATAATATTAAAATAGTTAAGTATTTCATTAAATATAAGTTAAGCTGTTACTCTAACACAAATAAATTTATAAAAGCAATAAATTTTTCTTCAAGTTTTTGTTTCTTCAAGTCAATTTCAGGTTCTGATGTACTTCCAGTATCAGCAATGGATCTCTTTTTTGCCTCTTTCTTTCTCCAGAAAGATAGAGTATATTTCGACATTTGTCCACTAACTTTCCCTTAGCAAAAATAGGCTTGCTTCTAACTGATAATGCCTTTTTACAGGAGGCACAAAATATGTACCTATATTTTCTCTTGGAAAAAGAGATACGATTTTCGCTGCTATTTTTTTGTAATCGTCTTATTTCAGTCTACTACAATTAGAAAAAATAGAATTAGAACCGCCGTTAAAAAAAATAATAGTAAGTAAACTATTTGTCCATTATTTTTTCTTCACATTTGATTTGTTAACAAAAAACATCTAAAGTTCTTTGGAATATTTAAAAATTTAGTTTTGAAAAATATTTCTACTTTGTTAGAGGTGAGTTTAAATATGATAAACAAAAAATAAGATAATGTGATTTAAATGCATTTCATTATATTAAGTCTAGTTCTTTTAAGTATTTAAAAATTACAGATATCTCCAAGGCAAATTTTCACAATCAATAAGTGGTCGTTAATAAAAATTTAACATTTTTTGAAGCATTTTATAAAACTGCATAATATTTTAAAGATATCTTGAAAAGACTTTTTTAAATATTTTAAAGAAACTAAATGAGAGATAGCAAGTCCTTTACTATGATGTCATATTTCTAAACATTAAGTTAAACATAAACAAAATTTTTAATTATAAATAGTAAAACACAATTTTACAAAAAAACTACTAGTATACTTTATGTCTGCCTTGATAGTTCAGCCGAAATAGCAGTAAAAATGGTCATAAAAAAATAATCCTTACAGCAAACTAATGGTATACTTTTGCTAAATATAAAGTGAAGGGGTGGGGGTGCTTTTAAGGGTAAAAATGATTTTTTGCCATTTCTAGCTAACAATGCATCCTATTAAAAGAAAATAAATACAAAAGTTGTCGACAATTAAAAACCTACAACTTATACGGCATACTTAAGTTTGCACCATATGGAAAACTTTTTACAAAAAAAGTTATTCCTTATAAAAAGTTCTGCTTGGTCTAAAACCTAAAATTCAATTATCAGATATTAATTTTTTGCAGTGGTATACAAGGTATATCGAAAAATGGGAATTTTACTCAAGGGAAAAGTACCTTTATTCTTAACAATATCTATTTTTTTTATATGAAAACGTTGTTAAGAATTAAAAATTACTTATAAATATGCAAACTTGACTATTTACTGAAAAAAAAATAAGTTCAGCTCTGACTATAGGGATTTTTTATTATTGATTTTACGAAAAAAGTTATTCTTTATAAAAAGTTCTGCATGGCCTTAAACCTAAAATTCAATCATTAGATATTATTTTTTTGCAGTGGTATACGAGATATGTCAAAAAATGTCAATAAAGGTAAAAAGTCAATAATAAAATTTTCATATTTTTAAGTTATTTTCTATTCTAAACATCTTTTTCTTATAAAAAAAATCGATATTGTTAAAAATAAAGGTACTTTTCTCTAAAGCAAAATCACATTTTTTGACATACCTCGTATAGCACTGCAAAAATTAATATCTGATGATTGCATTTTGGGTTTTAAAACTTTTTATGAAGAATAACCTTTTTCGTAAAACCAATAATAAAAAGTTTCCCATATGGTGCGAACTTAAGTAGACACACTGTATAATAACCAATTTTATCTTCTACAAAAATGGTTCGATTAAGCTGAAATTTGAAGCAAACATATCTTATACTATTCTAAATATACTATATTTTTTTATCAATAATTTTTTCGTTTTGTTTTCTCAACTTTTAATAAATACAATAAAAAAATATACTTAGTATAGTACCGAGTTGGACTACGTTATACAGTGTGTCCCAGGATGACTGTTAAAAGGGGACAAATAGAACAAAATTTTTTTAACCAGAACAAAAATTTTTGAATTTTAAATCGCCATTTTGAAAATACTGGTTGCAGGGTCAAAAACTAAGAAATACAAAATTTTATTCCAATTGGTAATATACAAGGCAGGTTATAACTAAAAATATGAAAAATGACATGGAGTAAAGTACTTTTATTTTTAAAAATAGTTATTCATTTTTAATTTAAATTGTAAAAATGCCAAGAACTTTTCTTATTACTTTAATACTGTAACTTTAAATTTATACATAAACGTCAATTCTGTACAACATTTACTTATATCAATTTGTTCTATTTTTAAAAATAAAAGTACTTTATTCTAGGTCATGTTTCATACTTTTAGTTATAACTCACCCTGTATATTACCAATCACAGTAAAATTTTGTATTTTTGTTTTTGGACCATGTAACCAGTTTGTTCATGTTTGTTCCATTTGTCCTTTTGTAACACATATCCTGGGACACACTGTATACCTGTAATTCAACTTTCACATTTAAAAATGTTTCTTAAGTTTTCAAAATCTTCAACAATTTTTTAAAATTCCAATTTTAATATATACGAGTAAAATAAAAATTACAATAATTTGTGTTTTTTTATGAAGTAAATATTTTTTATTGCAGTTATTGAAAACCGACAAAAAAACGAAAAAAAATAAGCCTTTAGCAAACCTTTTTCATAATAAAAAAAGAGAATCAAAATGGCGGTTGAAAGTTTTCAATTTTTTTAAAGTAAGTTGTCATTATAACGTCTGGATATTTATTAATGAAAAAAATATAGTGTATTTAAAATGGTATAAAGTACACTTGCTACTAATTTCAGTTTAATCAAAACATTTTTATAGAAGATAAAAATTAAAAACCAAAAAATCCGTTGTTGGAATTTTTTCAAAAATTTTGAGGTTAGGGAAAAATGGTTATTACATAAGTTGTAGCTGTTGTAAGGCATTTTCAAATATTGATCTCGGGTTAACCCGGTCCATAAAAACCCGTTTAAAAAAGGATCTGTCAATCTCTACCCGTGTTCATACATTGATCGGATCCTTAACTCGGGTTGTATCCTGCTGACGCAGGTAAAAGCTAGGTTTAGTCGGATTAAACAGAAGTGTCAAAATCAGCTGTTTCATGTTTTAGGTATTAATAATTTATGTCGTGAGGAAAAAGTACAAAAAACAATAATTTGATATTTACTGATAGGGTTATGTTTTGTTTTGACACGAAGCCGATAAATAAGCCAAATGGAACATACCTGTTCAGCAAATAACAAAAATCCCAGTAAAGCTTGAAAACAGCGGATTGGATCTACCCCAACCCATCGAATCAATATTTGAAAATGCCTGTAGTTGTAGTTTTTTTATTGTCAACACCTTTTGTAATTAACTATTTTCATAAAATGCATTGTTTAGTTGGAAATTGCAAAAAACCATCTTTAATCCTAAAACTATCCCCTTCCCCACTTCACCCCCTATCGAATTATATTGGTCCGAAATTGTTTTTCTCACATTATTACATGATGCATTGAACAGAAGTATACCAATAGTTTGCTGTAAAGATTTTTTTTGCAATCAGGGGCCTTGACTATAAGGAAGACTAAAAATTAAAATTAAAAAATTAAGTCAAAATCAAGGTCAAAATTTAGGTGACTTATAGAAACTATTTTAAATTTACTGGGTTGTTATTATTATTATCTATTATTATTATTTGTATTTATTAATGGTTGGAATTTATATCAGGTTCAGCAAAATCAAAGTTCAAGGGCAATGCGCCAAAAGGAGACTGTCTAACACGTGTAGAACACTAACAGGTGGAGATTACACCAAGAATGCCAGCATGTAAACATGGTAACATATCGGTCCGGCTTTGTTGTTGCTTTACATATAAACCTTCTGATTTGGCTGAAAATGTATATCATTATATATTTGATGTTTACTTACTATTTAACAATGTAATTAAACAGATGTTTAATTACAATATCTACCAGTCTATTTCTTCGCTTTGTATCTAGGCAAGAATTTGCAGTATAGTAATTTAGAATCGAATTTCCTAAAGGAGAAGTCTGTAATAAGGTTTTTAAGTCAAATTCTGGCAGATCGGGCCTTATAAGACTTAGAAATTCATTTTCAATGTCAACAATGTCTGGTGTTGTAGGTTCAACACTCGGTTCAACTTCACTGGCACTTGATGAATGCTGTGATGTAATTGTTATTGTATCAGCCTAAAATTCCAAATACGTATATGAGAAGGCCATAAATAATTTTCGAAAATATAAACGGATTTTAAAATTTAAAATAAGAAATCCTGGTCTCCATTTAAAAAATGATGATAGCCAAACGGCAAAACATCAAATATAAAATCTGAAATCATTAGCATGTAGTACAGAATTGTAGTTAAGGGCACGTGAAATTTTAGCTATTTTTAAGTATCTTTAAAAGTAATCAGAAATTGCAATTCCTTAACCTAATTATAATTTAAACTTTTTGTTACTTTTATAGTTTTTGAGATACCAATGGTGATCTATAAATTTGTGACACCCTGTACGTACCTCACAGTTTCTATCAGATAAATAATCCAATATATTTTTTTTAGCTCAATCCTCGTTCTTATTATTGGACAAAGTTCTTGGAGTAAGGTATCATTAAGTGAATCCAGGTGATCCAGTGTCACATTGTTTGCTAAAAAAATGGTAAAATTTCAACCTAAAGTTGACAAAAAGGGGATTACCTTTTGTCAACATTGATTAGTGTATAACAATAATAAATGCCAGACTGGACAAAAGTTATAATACCTATTGATTTTGTATAAAGGGTTTTTTCTAAAATAACAAGTTAAGTATAATAATTTCATAATTTGCTATCAAACAGCTCTCTCCCTTGATATATGTGTTTTTGCATTTAACGGCCCTAACAACTTTAGGTATAAATATTAATATTCGCCGGACCTAAACCTTAAGTAGCATCCTAATATGCAGTAGTTGTGATGTTTTATAAAAAAAAATAATGTTTTTTAAACTATTTTTCTTTGAGATCTATATCTATAGATTTAAATAAATTAAGAATATAGTTTGACAGCCTGTCGTATTTTTTTATTTAGGCAAGCCGCAAATTGAGACGCGTGTGACGCGTGCGAAGCGAAAAATATGTCACTGTCACAAAAATCAACGTTTTTTCGAGTAGAGTATAATTTAAGGGGTGTTCATTTGCGTTGCTAGATCTGCTCGAAGTCGATTCCAGCAACATATCGTCGTTCGTTTGCGTCAAGCCGAAAGTTTTGTGCTGTTCGTTTGATTCCAGCAGACTGCTTTTATAGCAAAAAAGCAACTAGAACTGCTCGGACAAATTTGATCGAGCAAATCCAGTAACTAGATTTGAACGTCGTAAATGTCAAATAATCAGCGGTTTAAGGGGCCGAGGAACATAACCTTTAAATTGGTTTTGTGTTTATTTTTACTTTTATTTTTTAAAAAGTCTTGTCCTAAAAAAATGAGCCAAAGCAAAAATATTTTAGAAGGCGACGTATTCAGCCGCGTCCACATTAGTAAATAAATGTTTTGTATGTTGAATCTAGAATTCGGCGCAAATTTCACGTTCTACCCACGTTCAATTTTACGTTGTGTGTCGTGCGTTCGTGCTCAAAACGTGTGTGATCTTATGCGTTGCATACTATTTTGTTATTCTGGATTTGTTTATATTTTTCGCCAAGTATTTTATATTTTGTAAAAGATAAATTTAAATAAAGAGGATGTTCTTCTTCTGATACAAGAATATCAAAAAAATTTTCATAAAAACAAAAAGAATGATGCTTGGGAAGAAATCGCAAAATGTGTTATAACAAAGTTATAGGTATTAAAAATGTGGACAATTTTGATTGGAAGCACTGTACTTGCTTTACTACTAATAATAACACAGCCCCACTATAAGATATTAGTGGCAATTATATTTAATATTAAAGGACCAGCTTGTTTTTACAAGAAAAAGCAAACTTCCGGAAAAAATAACAAATTTTCTTCTTACAAATGATACGAATAGCACACACCAAAATTTTGATTTCTGCTGCTTCTGTTAGACGTTTTGCCGCGGTTTTCTTCCCGGATAATTCTCGCCGGCCGGCTTGCTAGTGGAATTTTGGCGGTGAGGTTTTGGCAACTTGTTCCTATCAAATATAATGCACACACACGTATATGCAGCACACCTAATAGCTTTGGGACACAAGAAATAGGAGAAAATCACTTAAAAATGGTTTGAACCTCTCACGCAACGAAGTATTCAAATCAAATCACAAATGTCGAGTCGTTGCAATTTTCAATCGCACAGCCTAACACTGGTCCAATGTAGTACCAATTGTGAGAAACAAAATAATAAACATCCTAAATTTAAAATTTAAATATCTTGGCGCGATGCCGACGTCTAAAGCCGCGTCCACACTAGTAAAAATTTACGTTGTGTGCGCCATGCGGCACAAATTTGTATGTGCGTTTAAAATTTTTGCAAGTGTGGACGAGTTCGCCGCATAGAAACACACGCAAAAATTTTCGCGACATTCAACGCACGCGATCCGTCGGTTGTCGGTTTTTTCAACATCAAAGAGATTTGCGCCGCAATATTGTTTTAGTGTGGACGTATTTACGTTAACGCAATGATTTTGACAAATGTTGTTATTATGACTTACTGTTTAGAAATTATAGAAGTTAACTGATATCCATCTTTCTAATTTGTTCTAAACCCACCATTCTGTGACTATGTCTGATGCAATGTTAATGATAAAAAGAAAATGCGCTACTTTTATCGTCGTGCAAAATCTTATCAAAAAAAAAAAAAAAAATTGAGGAGAAAAATAGAAAAAAGACGATATTGGATTAAACATTTGTATCAAAATAAAAAACAATTTGATGGCGTAAAGTTATTATATCAACTATCCTTTGATGAAAGTACTGGGCATTTCAAATTTTTTTGCGTATGTCTACAAATGACTTTGAGATTTTAATAAATAAGATTGGACCAAAAATTATCAAAAAGGACACCAAGCTTAGAGAAGCCATATCCGTGAAGGAAAGGTTAGCTGTCACATTACGTTTTATGGCTACTGGAGATTCATATACAAGCCTTCAATATCTTTTTAAAATATTCAAACAAAGCATATCATTGATAGTTCCAGAAGTATGCAGTGCTTTAATTGACGTTCTAAAAGATTATGTAAAGGTAATGTGGTAGTAAAACTGAATTTTTATTTTTTAAAATTTATTATCTTTCAAAAACCACATCTGTAAGGCGAAAACTTTAATAAAAACTGAATTTTCATTCGAAATAATACGTATAACACATTTTGCGATTTCTTCCCAAGCATTATTCTTTTTGTTTCTATGAAAATGCCACTTATCGCTTGGATCCCATAAAAGTCTTTGTTTTTGATATTCTTGTATCAGAAGAAGAACATCCTCTTTATTTAAATTTATCTTTTACAAAATATAAAATACTTGGCGAAAAAATATAAACAAATCCAGAATAACAAAATAGTATGCAACGCATACGATCACACACGTTTTGAGCACGAACGCATGACACACAACGTAAAATTGAACGTGGGTAGAACGTGAAATTTGCGCCGCAAATATTTGCGCCGAATTCTAGATTCAACATACAACACATTTATTTACTAATGTGGACGCGGCTTAATATCGAACACCCACATATGTAGTTTTTGACGCAAATATATTCGCCCTTTTATTGTAATACTTTTTTGTTAATATTGCCCTATACCTATCTTTATCGATTTTCGAGATAAATATAGTGTTAAATATGGGCCAAAACATGGCCCTAATTTAACTTTAGTAAACTAGTGCTCTCAATTCATGAAAAGTTAATGTTTTGGTGGTAGTTTGGACAGACACGAAGTATTTAATTTACACCGGGAAATCGACTCCATATCATACAGGGCGTGCTAAAATTACTATTATTTTCGTTATTCTTAAAAGGGGTTCTTTCCATTTTTTATTTTATTGAGTAATATACAGGGGTTTCATTTGAAAAATGATCTTTTGACCCCTTTTAGAAATAACGGAAATAATAGTCATTTTAGCACGCCCTGTATGATATGGAGTCGATTTCTTGATGTAAATTAAATACATCGTGTCTGTCTAAACTACCACTAAAACATCAACTTTTCGTGAATTGAGCGCACTTATTTACTTAAGTTTAATTAGGGCCATCTTTTGGACCATATTTAACACTAATTATTTTTTATCTCAAAAATCGATAGAGATAGGTATAGGGAAATATTAACAAAAAAGTATTATAATAAAAGGGTGAATATAAAAACTTGTTAATATAGGGGGTGTTCCATTTAAAAAATAAAGTTTCTAGGACATTTTGATAGAAGCGGCAACGTCGCAATGCTGAAAATATTTTAGATCGATAGAACAGGTAAGAATATGTAAGATGCTAAATTTTCAGAAAAATTCTACGTTCCGTATTCCATAAACGTCTAACGTACCATCGACCGTGAATCACCCTGTATATATATACATCTTAGTAGCAATTCTGCGTCATTCCGTAATTCGAGGGTTCTGCATCCATCCATGTATAGTTACCTTTTTTCCCTTTTTCTAATTGCCAGAAGTGATAACTAGAGGTTGCTGAAACCCTCTTCTGATATACATTATTTTTTTTTATAAACATAACTCAACATTTTTTTATATATTTTGGAATGTTTCCGACGCTTTACGTTTTTTAAATATTTCAACGTCCTCTTACATTTTACCATGCTTATGTTTTCAGCGTCCGTATACAGTATACATTTAATTATACGATTATTTTGCGTCCGAAATAGTTGTCAGCTATTCTGATTTTCCTGATATTTTCGACAAAATTGTTTCTAATCTCAATATTATTGTTCTGTTAGCAACTGATAATCTGGACTGTAAAATAAGAACCCTATTTTATAATTATGTATATATTTTTTTAAGTAACATTAATCATTTTGTTAAATAACGCCACAAGGTTAACATGGGATTAGAAATTGCTTTAGGAAACTTTTTTTAAATCAAATTCTGTCAAATATAGAATCGGTGTTGTTAACAGAAATATTTGACTGCTTTAAAAATGTAATTTTTTTATGAAAACTATTATGTCACTGCAAGATTAATTTATAAAATAAAAAAAATTGTTTTGGCAAACATGGTCCTTTCCCGTTAAGTTTTTTTATCATTAGTGTCTTAAGTACTTATTGTTTTAATATTGGCACTACTAACTACAACATCGAAATACTGCCGTCGAAGTAAGTCATAAAGATTTTTATGTCCATGGATAGCTTTCGTGATTCAATTAATATTTTTGCTAATTCTCTCATTTTTCTAGAACAGATATTAACATGATGCTGTTCTCTATGTGTGTTTAAGTACCTGGCACCAAAAGCACAAATTAGTAGATCCATCTTTGCAGCCAGTGACACTTTGTCACAGCGCATACGAGGAAAAACTTTTGTCCTTAATTCTTCATTAAAATGGAATTTTGTTAATTGAGTATTTTGTGATTCCCCAAGCGATGCTCGCTTTCCAGGGGTTTTGTTTTCTGGACAAATCTGCTTATGTTTCCAGAGCAATTTTTTGAATAAAATCCCAAACAAAAAGGACATGGCACTGTAGAATTTATATAACCTTTGTGTACTGGCTTAAAGGCAGATTCGGAGTCTTTCAAAAATTTCCTTTTTTTCTTAAAGAAGCAATTAATCGCTTTCTTTGAAGGGATTTCGCAGGATGAGCAAGAATCATCTGAACTTGAATTTCTTGTGAGTGATTCCGAATAATGTGTCTGGTAAAGTTCTGTACTTCCATTTCACAAAAAAGCAAAAATCTGGATGACGAATTATTTTGGATTTATTTTTATTTATTTTTCTTGCATTAGGAGAATTAATTGTTGTCGAGTCTGGAACATCACTAGCCTAAAAAATACATCACATGTTAAACTTTTTATGCACAAAATAAATAAAATATGTTATGGACTTTATATACATATTAAACGCTATTTTCGCCAATTTTATTTTTTAAGTCTTAAAAAAATTAACCAAAATACATCGTGTCTTCAGAAGTTCTTACCAAATGGTAAACTTTTTAATTATTAACTTTACGAAAAAATGCCTCCTCAATCAATTATATGGATGCTAATAATTAAGGGCTAAATTTTGGTATCATAGAAAGAAATCCCGAAAAAAGTTATTAAAGAGTCGCTTTTACATTTTTAAAACCCTCTCCATAAAACCGCTAAAAGCTCTGTTTACATATATTTTTCATGAAATAATTGGATCTACGAGTAATAAAACAAAGCTAAATTTTACCTTCGATATCCCAGGCAGATTTTGAGGCGACACTTTAACACAGGTAGTCCAAAAAATATGCATTAATTAAAAAACTATACTGTAAGAAACCCCTTTAAGTAGATTAACTTACTGTGATTTCCGTTATTTGCAAGTTTTTATCGGTGATATCTTTACATATTCTATTTTGTATTATATTTGGGTCCATTATGCGGTTACAGCCTATCTTTCTAAAGGCCTAAAAATTAAAAAAATGTATAATTTTTGTCAATTTGAATGCACATAAAGCTTTTTTTAATTTAAAAAGTGAGAATAATTCTCATATAAGCAGCTTACCAGAATGCAACTTGCTTTAAACTATCAAAACTTGGAAAAATTTAGGAAATCAAGAATTTTCTATATTTTTTTAACTTTATTATCTATTTTTCTATTTATTGAATCGTATAAAAAAATACAAGTTTTTGATTTCTTGGATCTTAAAAATATTTTTTTATATCTTGTTTTGTCCTATAAGTAAACTTTTTTACACTACCAAATATCATTAGGAATGGTTAGAATTTAGTCACTTCTTAGCCACTTTTAAGAAAAGGATCGGCTAGATAATTGCAGATAAAATTCTTATTATTACTATTAAATTATATTATTATTAATATCGTTGCTTAGTTATTTATTAATTTTTTTGCAATTATTTTACCTTATAGTCTATCACTTCTTCATCAGAATCTGGAGGATAATACGTAGGATCACTGGGAACTTCTTCTGAATCACTTACTATGCTACTATCATCAGAATCACTAAGTGGTACTAGCGGAGATATAAAAAAATTATAAATATGATATAATTACCTTTAAAACATTTTTATCTTACCTTTAAAACATCCAACTTCGTTTGGAAAGTTACTAATTTGAATTTTATTTTTAGACAGTTCTTCAGAAGATTTGATTGTAACATCTTGGAGAATAACCATTTTTTTCTTTTCTGTGTCAGATTTTTGTACTTTATCAGGCTCTATAGAAAAAAGATAAGGGGTTATAGACGATTATTTATTTATTTTTAAACATATTTACTTACTTTCATAGTTAGAGGCTTTTAGGTCAATGCATTCCGCAAACGGATTATCTAATTCGTAACCACCAAAATCAAAATATTCAGTTGGATTGTTTTCTGATGTACTGTAACCTAAACTGTTTTTAGACCTTTCTTTAGAAGGTTTGATTGTAACATCTTGGAGAATAACCATTTTTCTCTTTTCTGTATCAATTTTTTTACTTTATCAAGTTTAATAAAAATTAGATAAGTGGTTATACATGATTATTTATTTATTTTATAAACATATTTACTTACTTTCATAATTAGAGCCTTTTAGGTCAATGCATTCCGCCGACAGATTATCTAATTCGTAACCACCAAAATCAAAATATTCAGTTGGATTGTTTTCTGATGTACTGTAACATAAACTGTTTTCTGACCTTTCATCAGAAGTTTTGATTGTAACATCTTGGAGAATAACCATTTTCTTCTTTTTTCGTGTCACATTTTTGTACTTTATCAAGATCTATAAAAAATAGATAAGTAGTTATAGACTATTATTTATTTATTTTTTAAATATATTTACTTACTTTCATAGTTGGAGGCTTTTAGGTCAATGCATTCCGCAGACGATCTATCTAATTCGTAACCACCAAAATCCAAACATTCAGTTGGATTTTTTTCTGATGTACTGTAACCTAAATTGTTTTCAGACCTTTCTTCAGAAGGTTTTATTGTAAGATCTTGGAGAATAACCATTTTTTATTTTCTGTGTCACATTTTTGTACTTTATCAAGTTCTATAAAAAATAGATAAGTGGTTATAGACGATTTATTTATTTTTTAAACATGTTTACTTACTTTCAAGGTCAAAAGTCAAAAAAATGAGTTTTTGCAAATTTCTCTCGAAAACTATAAGTTTTATTGCATAATTACCTCCAACAAAAATTGTAGACCATAAAATTATCTACAAAAAGGTATTAATACTTTTTCCCTAAATACAACCCTTTCTGAGATATAACGAGGAAAAGAATTGCAAGCGTCAAAATATGCACACGTATTCACGCCACCTCGGATGTAGTGTACTTGGCGCGCTTTTACAAACTTTCCTTTATTTTAAATGCTTCAGAAGGTAACACAAAATTTGGAGTTTCTATTTTAAAATATGGACTTTTGGTCGTTTTGTAATATAATTTTTAATCCTATTTTTCTAAATACCCTGTATTAATATTTTTTCAAACTTTAACAAATACTTAGTTAAATTTGGACCTCCAAAATAGGAATTTTATCTGAAATTAAATAATAAGGGAATTTTATAGGAAAAATTAATGATTATTTTTGGGTGTGAAAACGTAATTTTTTGACAAATTATTTTAAATATAAGTCAAAAACGCCTAAATTTAGGTATAGGACATGATACCTAAAATATGCTTAGAATCTGGTGCAGAATCCGAAAATGTAATAACATATTGGGTATTCCATTTTAAATAAGCAAGTTGATACGGACTTCCGGTATAACAGGAACTTCGAGAAAAATAATATATATTTGCCATATAAAGATCAATATTACTCAAACATAGCGCAAAAATTTAAAAAATGTACCTATCTTTAGTAATTTCCGAAATCCTTTAATAGGACTATCACCGTGAATAATCCTGTACCTATACGTGGCGTGCTTATGCATATTATGACGCTTGCACTCTCCACCTCGTTATATCTTAGAAACGGTCGTATTTAGGGAAAAAATTATTAATACCTTTTTTGTATATAATTTTATGATCTACAATTTTTGTTTTGGGTAAATATGCCATAAAACTTACAGTTTTCAAGAAATTTGCGAAAAACTCATTTTTTTTACCTTTGACCTTGAGTCAATTTTTTGCACCGATCAGAATGATGGGGAGTTGACATTTTGTTTTTAGTTATATTTTGAACAATTTCATTCATTTTCAGCTTGATAGAAATTTTAGTAACTTCACCTCTATGTTTATTTTTCTCTTATTGTTGTATTGAAAAGATCTTATTATCTTAACTAATATAAATACTGGCATGTATTCACTTTAATTGGATGTACTAGCAAATAAATATACGGATTGCCACAAAAAATATAGAGCCAGTTCAGCAATTTGTTGTTTTAGTGACAGTGTTTAGTTAAATTAAAAGAATTGCCAGTCATTTGTATTATAGTGCCAAAAAGGATTGTAAATATGATAAAAATAATTTTAAAATTTTACAAATTTAGTCTACATGCCTACATGTTTACACAAGATTTTTATGTATGCACAAAATTTTAGTTTTTTCTTAAATTAGTTACTACCACCTATAAAATATTTCTGTTATTTTTAGAAAACAGCCTGGTGCTTAAATCATGACATTTGTATATTAAGCCCTATTATACAGTTGTTTGGTAATGGATAACCATACTTTAGCTTTGAATATCCAAACTTAAAATAAGCCGATTTATTCTAACCTATATTAGTACAAAAGTTGTTAATAACCAAGATACGGGAGCACAGGAATCCAAGGTTGCGGAGTATGGCCCTTTCGTTACAATTCCAAATTTTAAAATGCGTTTATCTCGGGAACCATTATTGCATTTAGCAAAATGAATTAGTATACCTTTGTTGTCTTAAAATAATGGAGAAATAAAAATTTTGATCTCAAAATTACGTAGAATGAAAGATACAATACAAGGCCCTCTACAAAGTACATTAATTTTGGTGGTAAATTTAAAACCCTTTTTTCGGTTTCATCATCTTTTGCACTAATAAAAGTTAGCTTAAATCGGCCTTTTTAATCTAAGAATTCCAAAGCTAGGCTATGGCCTATGCGTTACCAAATACCCTGTATGGGTACTACTTACCTTTTACTCGTGGCATTCTTTCATGGACTGATCTGATATTTCTCGCCATTGCTACCATTTTGTGCGATCTTGTTAACATCACGTACTACTTTTTAATTTAGGTACTCACCAAACATACAAAATATCCTAAAAATATTTTAAAAAACTATCTACTGAATAATTGTTCTTCTATATATTTGTTATGTACGTTTTAATTTTAAAATCAATGTATTTCTCATAAAGGACCTAAACATAACCAATAAATGTTACTTGCATCGCTTCTTAGTACGTTTTAAGATAATAATAAAATGCAAGTTTAAAATAATATGCTTT
>JACEGR010008895.1:0-31970 GCA_014170235.1 Listronotus bonariensis
GTTTTACTTGACCTTTACTACGCATTTAACAAAATGACTGAAAATCCTTAATGTTTGATAATGCCGAAAATATTTTAAATTTAAATTAAAAATAATTATTTTATTTATATTATATGTATACGTCACCCGAGATACTTAAACTAATTTGTGTCCATCCATCATGACCAACTAGATGCAATAATAAAAATGGCATTAAAAATCAAGTGAGCTTTAAAACTTCTAAAAACGATTAATTTTGATTTGGGTTTTTTTCCATTTGCATTCGACAAAATAACCAAAAACTATAAATTTTTCCTAATACCGAAAACATTTTAAATTTAAATTAAAAATATGATTGTAATTGTATTATACACTTCATCTAAAAAATCCTTGAATTAATTTGTGTTGATCCATTATGGCCACCTATATGCAATATTAAAAATGGCTTTAAAAAATCAAGTAGGCTTTAAAACTTCTTAAAACGATTAGTTTAAAATTGGATTTTTTTCCATGCTCCTTTAACAAAATTACTAAAAATAGTAGTTTTTGATAATTTCGAAAAATTTGACATTTAAAATAAAAATAATTATTTTATTTATATTATATGTATACATCACCAAAGATAATTGGATTAATTTGTGTCCATCCATCATGGCCAACTAAATGCAATAATAATAATGGCTTTAGAAAATTAAGTGAGCTTTAAAACTTCTAAAAACGTTTAATTTTGATTTGGATTTTTTACCATTTGCATTTGCCAAAATGACTGAAAACTTTAAATTTCTCCTAATACCGAAAACATTTTAAATTTAATTTAAAAATAATGATTGTAATTGTATTATATACTTTACCTAAAACCCTAAGATTAATTTGTGTTGATCCATCATGGCCACTTATATGCAATATTGAAAATGGCTTTAAAAAATCAAGTAGGCTTTAAAACTTCTTAAAACGTTTAGTTTAAAATTGGATTTTTTACCATGCTCCTTTAACAAAATTACTAAAAATAGTAATTTTTTCCGAAAAAATATGTATATGTCACCAAAGATAATTGGATTAATTTATATCCATTCATTATGGCCAACTAAATGTAATAATAATAATGGCTTTAGAAAATCATGTGAGCTTTAAAACTTCTTAAAATTATAAATTTTTCCTAATACCGAAAACATTTTAAATTTAAATTAAAAATAATGATTTTAATTGTAACATTTACATAACCTTAAACCTTAGAATCATTTCTGTTCATTCATCATGGCCACTTAGATGCAATATTAACAATGGCTCTAAAAAATCAAGTAGGCTCTAAAACTTCTAAAATAAGTGTTTCTGATTTAGAGTTATCGTAAAAGCTTGACCTGTCTCATTAATTCGTTGACAACCGTCATAATAATGTTGATTTGTACATAACAAAAAAACCGGTAAACATTTATCTGTTAAATATGGTGTTGCATTAGGTATCTTGAATAAATTAAAAGAGTACTACAAACTGTTTATAACAGGACCCTTAGTTACAGTTAAACTTTTCACATATCTCACGCCCGTAGGGGCAATATACCCCCAAGTCAGCACGATTAGACAAAACTTTGTCCCGACGCATTGCGACGTTAAATTATTGCTGAGATGTGCAGTTTCTGCTAACATCATTATTTAAAAATTCTCAAGATAGTCAACGATTTTTCTTCTCCCCACTTTACGTCCTTTGAAAAATATTCGGCTTTTTGGTTATTAAAGAGAATGTAAGTTCTTATTTTATAGATTTTCCTTAATGAGTAAAATTTTCCTCATTAATTTTAGCTTTGGTGTCTTTTCTTTTTCATTTAATTAGGGACAACTCACTTGGGAATATTAGTAGGAAAAGTCTACATAGGCCTTCGTTAAATTTCTAGCCTGATATAAATTAGTAAAAGATGTTGCTTAGTTATGTTGCAGATTATATAATTGCCAATTTACTGTTATTTAGCTTGGGCAACATAGAACATAAATAAAAACAAAACTTGCTTTAAAAAGCAAGATGTTTTATTCTGTATGTTTTTTTTTATAAATTTTCTAGATATTACAAGTACAAGCCTTACCTAAAAAGTTGTATCAAATACACACTTAAAAAACAAGTTTTTTGTTTAAATATTTTTTACCCCACACAAACTGACACAGTTTACAATTTTTTAGACAATTTTAACGAAAATAAAAATAGTTATATTATTTATAGTGCCTGGGGCGGTAATGAAATGAAATACATGATAAGAACCCTTTTAAAGAAGGGTTGCTTTTGACGGGTCCACCACGAATATTTATTTCGCCAAGCGGCGCTTTAACCCAGTCTGTCAATTTTGACATGATTCGTGTGTTTAATAGGAACTAAAAATATTTTTCGCCAATTTTGGGACCCCCTGTATATCTTAGACAAAGAGATTTGAGTAAACAATTTTAGAGCATCGGAACGGTGTTCGTACCAAATTAATAAAAATTCTTGATCCTTAAATTAAAAAAAATACAGAAGTGCAATAGTAGTTTAAACTTTTTTGTCTTTCTAATGCTAATAGTTTAAAAATCTATAATATCTCTGAAAATTTAATAAAAATCCCATAAAATTAGTTGCATGGCATAAGTCCATAATACCAGATTAAAACGAAAATCGGTTTTGCTATTTTAAATCGTACATCGCACAATTTGATCCGTACGCTGCTTAAATGGTAAACTCTTGAAATAATGGAAATATCCATTGAAATGGAAAATAGTTGCTCTACATAACGGATAAAAGCAGTGCTTTAGACTTTTGGGAAGCTAAAATCTTTTGTTTTCTCCTGAATGAGCTAAGTACACAATAATTTAAAATTCTTCGATTTTAATTTGATTTTATGTGTTTGCACTTCAAGGATACTAGAATGCTTACGTGGATATTAGCAATGCGTTATACTTAAGAATTTTTGTTCGTTAAGGAGTTAGACTTATTAAAATTCTGCAAAGATTTAGTGCAAAGTTCAGGGATTTAATGTTGTTAAGGGTACGCGTATTTTCCCGCCATTAGAAACTTAAAAAAGAACGTGATAGTCGAGTCAATGAAGCTGTAAAACGGGCAATTGTAGAAAGTCCTCAATAACAGCCCCGATTTTAATCTTTTTTGTATTCTTTTTTTATTTTTTCTTGTTATTTAAAATTAGAAACTTGCCAGAGGGGGAAAATAATTATATTTGTATTATTTAAACAATACATATGTTATTTACACATGGTTTCCAAGATCTCTTCCAACAAAAATTGGGGGTGATTCTGCATCAAAATTTTTATACCAATTCAGATATTTGTAAGAAATTTTAGGAAGGTTTCCTAAGCATCTAAAGACTTTTTAGCGTACAAGATGAAATGTTTTTTGTCAATGTCGTCCGCGAGGGACTTATTGCAAATATATTTTTTAAAAATTAAACTCCACTACGATTTTCCCAAAAAAAAGGCAAACGAGTATGTTCGAAAAGTATCTTATCTGCTTCTGTATCTTCACGCTGAAGTGCGAAGAAGCTAATTCTACGGCGTTTGATCATCAACAGTGAAGCTTTAGAAACTTATCAACTGGTCGTAGATGTAAAGTTTTTTTCGTTTAGCGGATTATTATGGTTAAAATTAACTGAACGAGTAAATCGTATGCCTCCACAGTCCTGACTTGGCCCTTTGTATCTTTTGGTTGTTCCTAAATTTGAATAAACCACTCAAAGGCCACCGGTTTGAGGATAACAACAATTGAAGATAATGTGACGAAAGTACTCATAGCTATTCTGTTTTAAAAAGTAGAAGCAACGATAGAAGCATAATGTTTAATCAAATTGGAACTACTTTGTTTGATGCCACTTGCCCGATGGTAAAAACTAACGCCAACTCGAGGTTCACAAGCAGATCGAATACTTTTTAAACTCACTTCGTATATGAAAAAAGTCCAAAAAAGTCGTGGGAGCCTAAAAACTACCAAAATGTTTAAATAATTTAAAAACTTCCTTTATTTTTAATACTTCGGCAAGTGTTAAATAAAAATGCTTATAAAATCAAAGGAGCATGCAGTATGAAATGTCACAAAGATGAACAATATTTACAGAAAAAACTACCCGGACCGAAATATGTATAGGGCTATACCGTCCTTACAGGTTACTATTGTTATTTAAATTACTTCTTGTCTTTGAAAGGAATTCATACTTTACCTTTGTTGAAATAAAACTAAACTTACTCAGCATCTGTATTCAGCTCTGTCTCTCCAAATTGCAGTCTAGGACCGAAACATTGAAAATAAAACTTAAACGATTACATTTAACCGATATCCAGGGCAAGTACTTTCCATTCCAATAGATATTTCCATTATTTTAAACGCTTAACATTCAGGCAGCATACGGTTGAATCAAACTGTACGAATCAAAATTTAAAAACGAAAAAGTCTACGCGTTATTTCTGACCAGTTTTAAATTGGATGTTACATTATTTATTGAAACGTTTGGCTTGATTTAAAATTATTTTAAACATATTACACAACATACAATTGAAAACTTGAAAATAGGATGTTATTTACCAAAAGGAACTTAAAACCAAGGGATTTTAAAGTTTAAATCCAATGTTAAAAAATTTTTGTATACAAATAGTTTTTTCTGTTTTATAGTATTTTTTTTAATGTTATGTATTATTATGTTTGACATAAGGGAAATCTTAAGGGCATGAAGTGTAACCTATCCTACATACAAAAGAATGTTCATTCGTCAAGAATAAAAATTTACAACAAGATCCCTGTAAATATCAGAAACGAAAATGTAAAATTTTTAAAAAAACATTTGAAAGGGCTGCTGATTTCGAAGGCTTATTACACGGTGGATGAGTTCCTGAAAGACAATATAGAGCCGCAGGATTTTGTCTGTAAATATTAAACCTATGTTTTTATAATAATTTTTAACCTATGTTTTTTATAATAATTTTTAATATGTGTTTATTACTATAAACTAATGCCTTATTTTTAGTATTATAGCATTATCTTTGTGTTGGATCTGCTATTTTTATGTGTAATTTTTAAATTATATTTCAATGTGTGACGATGCTCTTTGTTGTCAGCTCAATCTTTATATTTTTTAATATTTTTTATTTTTTGTACATTATACCTCCTAGTTTTTAAGTATTTATATATAACATGTCCTACGCCCAATGGGCATTATTATGTGAAATTTATTATTTCTGGACAAATATAGACTTTTCATTTCATTTCTTTTCATTTCATTTCATTTAATATTTTTTATTTTTTTTTATATTTGGCAGCTGACTATGGCTTGTGCCTAAGTACCAGAGTACCGTGGGTGCCGGGTTATTAGATGTTTATTATTTCCTTTTCCCTTTTCCGTCAACGTTGTTCAAGCGCTAAAACATGCAGTTTTTTTTTATTTTACCAAACTTCCTGCCACATCTTAATCGGTTGATCGAGTGATGTAGATGATAATTTTGTAATTTTGGACTTATAAGACTCCCAAGTTCCAATTAAAAAAATCATTAATTAAAAATAATAATAGAGTAGTCCTAGCGTTTTTTAATTGATTAAAGTTATTTTAAGTTTAAGACATTCACTTGTCACTTATATTAATTACATACAAGAAAATCAATAAAATCTACTTAAAAAGTGTGTTATGGTCTGATTTATAAAATGAAAACATAGTTCTGTGCCATTTAGTAAGTTATAAATTGTATTCGCATTTCCGCCGGAAAATCGATAAGAAAACCAAGATTCCATCACTTCCCTATTACGGCAGCCCGGAAACCAATATAGGGCCAACCCGTATTTCCTAATACATTTTGAGATTATTAGTGTTTCCATTTTACGTGTCAGTGCTAAATGTTTTTGTTCGTCTTAAGGGTAAAGAAAAAAATTGAAACAAAAGTTAAAGTATTTTGTCTACCTTTAAGTTTGCTTGGTAAAAAGAGTATGTTCCTACTAATAGTTAACTGAAGTAATTATTAAGACCCGCCGTGCTGATCACAAATCTTTTTTTTTTTTTTGAAAACGTTTTGTTTTTAAGATTTCCATCATTAAGTTTTTAAATTTATTTCGTTTCTTTTGAATGTAATTCTTAATTTAGAGCAAAGATGGCACACAAATTTTAATTTTGGCCCTTAATTTTTTATTAAATGTAATTTTTACCCCCTTACTAATAAATTGCACATATAAGGCTTTGTAATTTCATAAAATAAAGGTTTAAATTAAATAAAAACACATGTTTTAAATGGTATTTATTAAACATTGTGTGGCAATTTAGCTGACTATTTGTACTATACCAATGAGGTGAGTTTGATTTTAAATTTAAATAATAATGGGTGTCTTAAGAACAAAACGTTTCTGTTTTAGAAAAAAAATCTTTTAGATTCGTGCCAAAGCTCTCCAAAAACCCTTGGTTATCAAGCTTCGTGAAAATCGGACTCGCGGGAACTTTTTACACAATTATTATTTTTGTTAAATTATTTTTAATTACTGTGAACCTGCCTACCAAAGAATGTTTTATTGGACGTATTTTTTACTTTTTTTTATATGAACTTATGTTTATATGTAAATAAATATTAGGTCGGAAATAGACCATTTTTGTGTTTTTGTGGGGTAAACACCTTTTTTTTTAAAGTATTTATGAATACTTACTAAATCCTGGTTAGTTCTTATTTAAGTACAGCAGTATTCGAATACTTTTTTCCGTTGTATTCGAATACTCGGTAGTAGAATTCTTTTAAAGTAGAATATTAAAGATTCAAATACTGGATTTCAGTATTCGACCCAACTCTGGTAGGGCAGAACCCACATAGGTTTTCTTCTGCCAGGCGCATTATTTTCAGTTACTTTTGCAGTGAAAGTAACCAGTTAACTGAGCCACTATAATCCTAACTACTAAATGAGTATGCTCTCCTAATTTTTTAACTTGCCAGTGTCCTTGTATTTATATCTACTAGTCATGAAATTCCCTTTATTCCATCTTTTTATAAACGACCTTAGTATGACAGAATTTCATAAAAGGGTAAAATAAATTAAACAGCGGATTCCTTGCTAATATTTTTTTATATATTTAGTTTTACCTAACTAATATTCGTTTCAGTGTTAGACGTTACTTCTGGATATTCCTTCTTTTATTAGAGAAGATGATTTTAAAATCAGAGCCGTTATTAAAAGACCTTATTTTTTCCAGCCTCTTGACAGGGATCAGCCCAATGGCCGACCACAATGGCGCTTCACTGTCTTTGCCCAGGACGAAGGAGGGGAAGGACTGGTAGGATATGCAGATGTGCAGGTTAATCTTAAGGATATCAATGACAATGCGCCAATATTTCCTCAAGGAGTGTACTTTGGGAACGTTACGGAAAATGGAACAGCTGGAATGGTTGTTATGACAATGACAGCCGTGGATTATGATGATCCATCAGAAGGTAAGGGTATTTGTGTAAGAAATGTGTACTTGTCAACTTTAAGTAAATTTTATTATTATATTACTTTAAAATGTCACGTATTGCCCCTAAAGTGTGAATTAAAAAAACTAATCCATGTCGACAGCGTACTGTTACGTCATCCAGGAGACATATTTACCAATCCGTGCTTATGTTAAGAAAAAGAAAAACTATGCAACATTTTCTACCAAATGCGTGTAAATTTTATAATACTTGGATTTATTGCCCATATTAACAATAATTTCTTTTTGTCAAAAGTTTCAAAATTATATTTTTGTTACCTTTCGGTTATAATAAGTTGTTTTTAAAAGAATTTTACAAAGCAATAAACACAGCATAAGTTTAACGGTAAAAGCATGTTATTATAAATAATACAAAGTTTTAAAATATAAAAGTCCTTTCGATATCTCTAGAAACGAAATTTCTTTGAACAACTTTTTTAAATATTTTTAATAATCTATTTATTACCTATTTTTAAAGCTTTTAAGGAATTCTTGTACCTCATTGTTCAGTCTTTGGGAACACGTCAAGTTAGCTAAAAAAATGGGACCATTTTGGTCTTGGTCCCAAGGCATGAAGACTGAGTATAATCAGCCCTATTAACTTTTTACACTAGCAAATTCTCATAATCAAAATAATATTATTTACAAGTTTAAATCAAACTAAGAAAAATGAACTAAAAACTATACACATCATCATAGTTTTTACAATTTTACCAGAACGCCTAAAAAATCTCAGTTGCGCCTGGCAGTAAGGGGATAATTGAAATTTTAAAATTTTCTTTAATAAATAAATGTAACTCAGTAAAGAAAAAAAAATACATATACATATATGTATACTTTACGAATATATATGAAATAGAAGTATTGAAAATTGGCAGCAAAGCAAGCAATATTTGCATAAATTTATGCTTTGCTCCATTGGTAAAGTTGAATTTCAAATATTAAATTTGGTATAGAGTATGTCCACGGATGGACTTCACAATACTACAATTGAAACAAAAATTTGTGTAATGTTGTAAAGTTGTGTATGGCAACTGCTTTGGCTTCTTAAAAACAAGATTTAGGTTGAGAAATTTCTTTTGTTTTGTATAGGGGCTCCAAAAACTACAAACATGTAAAAATGGATTAAGACAAAAATACCTTTATTTTTACTAATTTAGCAAAATATCAAATATTAAAGGTTTTTAGAGTAAAATAAGGGTTTAATATCTGAAACAAAACATCTTTTCTAGTATCATATTATTTTAATCATGTTTTACACCTTTTTACATAAATTACCTGGTTTTACATTTTTGTGTTTAAATATATTTGACAAACTCTGACATTAACTATTGTGTTGTAGGTACACCACCTTCTAGATGTTTTGAATAATTGTACTATCATTAGTACAATTCTAACATCTAGAAGGCGATGGTGTAGTATTAAAACAAGGTTTAATTACGTATAAAAGGTAAAAATGATTTTAAAAAATATTACCCTAAAAACAAAATTTTGTTTGTTTTATGTAAAATTTTAGATATGGGATTCTCATTTAATTCTGAAACCCTTTTTTATTTAACTTTATGCTAAGGTAGTTTGTCTTGCTTTATTTTCACATTTTTGTAGTTTTTGGAGACTTTGTACAAAACAAAACAAATTTCTCAACGTGAATCTTGTTTTTTTTTATCAAGCAAAAGCAGTTGTCATTTAAAATCTTTTAAACATTTAAATTTTTGGTCCATTTGTCCTATTGTAAAGTTCATCCGTGGACAAACTGTATGTATATAATAAGGTATTATCGGGATTAACTACAGCGAGGCAGATTAATATACGGGAGGATACCTTGTACTTGGTTCAGTACCTTCACCAAATGAGCCCCGTATATAAGGCTGCCCGTCAAGGATAAAGAATCAAATAAATAAAAAAATATATTCATAAGAATTTTTTGAGCGCGTCAGCTTAGGATATGGTAAGCTAATTACATGCTAAACAGTGTATATTCCACTAATCTGTCTATTTAGGAGTGACATAAAAACCGAGGGCTACAAAGTTATAAAAAAACGTCGATTTGGCATTCTCGAGCGAGGCTATTTTTTAAAATAAATTAAGGATAACGAAAGGCTTTTTATAATCCGATACGATGCGAATGATCTCCATAAGCCGAAATAATAACAGATTTTTTTACATATTTAAAAATCTATAGCCGCTTCTCGCACCGATGAAAAGGTATACATTATAAAACAATTTTTTCTTCTTATTATCTAAGCTTGCATCCCAATAGGTCTCTATGACGCTCGAGTAAATCCCCCATTTAGAATTGTGGTCTTCCCTCCTACTAGGCACTAATAACCCTTATTAGGTAATTAGCTGGTGCGCTTGATTTTCTCATATCCATAAACATGTACGGGGTTTTTATTTATGTTTTTCCACCCACCTTTAACTAAAACCAAGAAAGACCGAAAAAAGTTCTGTATAAAAGTTTCATACTTTTTTATCTATTACACAGCCACACAAAAAAGCTGCTGCTCCGAAAGAGAGACTATGGTATCTTTATGTTTTTAGGTCGCTTAAATCGAATATTTCTTTTTTATCTGTTATCTAAATCAAGCATTTCGTTGTAAAGATCATAAAACGTATTGACACTTTAACTCTACGAAATAATAAATTAGGACCGAATACAGCTGCTGATAAAACGAATCCTGCCAGAAGTGATAATTGATGACAGTTTAGGAATACGAACGAAATCCCAATGTGCATGTCACTTTATTTATTTATTGCCTGAGATAAACATGTCACGTAATAGTTGTCGTAAAGGAAATAATTAGCGAGCTATTTGTTTATATTTTAAATAAAATTTCAGGGTGACTCGTTATATACAGGGTAAGTCGGGAGGAACGCACCAAACTCCAGGTGTGTATTGTACAGGTAAAAATATTTTTAAAAATCCATGTTCTTATTAGATTTTCATTTGTGTGTTTTCAAAATATGGCGTAATTACAAAGAAACAAAATTTTCTACATTTACATAGTTTTAAATATTGTGCTGTTTTAACAAATGTTCAAAAATACCGCCATTAACCTCTAAACACATTCTACTTCGTTTGCGAAGGGCTCCTGTTGCTTTTTTAAGTGAGTTATGTCGTTCTTTAAGAAGCACTGCCGCATTTCTAATGCGTCGAATTAGGGCCTCCCGAGTTTCGACTTTCACTTTGTACACTTCATCTTTAAACCAGCCCCACAAAGAATAGTCCAGTGGTGTGAAGTCTGGAGATCTTGGCGGCCAACTAATAGGACCACAGCGACCACTCCATAGTCCTGGAAACTCTTCGCCCAAATATTCCTTTACCTGACGAGAGAAATGTGCGAGAGCTCCATCGTGCTGATAATACATTTCCATTCTGATGTTTAGAGAAACATCCTCTAATAAAGCTTGTAACTCATTTCGCAAGAAAAATAAATAGTTCTCTCTGTGGGATGATTATCTATAATTTGTTGGCCAATTAAATAACTATCGGTCGATAAATACCACACCAGACGTTTACTGAAAACTTGTGCTGAAAATTAGTTTCGACTGTTGCGTGTGGATTTTCGTCCGATACATAAAAATTGTAAGTATTATTGATGCCATCACGGGTGAAGCTTGCTTCATCGCTAAAAAGTATGCGCGATACAACAGGATAATTATTATTTATCCAACCACAAAATTGCATACGCCTATTAAAATCTTCCGGTTGTAAGTGCTGCACACGCTGTACATGGTATGGATATAGGCCTTGCTCGTGGAGCGTGTTAATTACTTTTTTGTGGAATGACCAATTGAGTAGCAATTCTTTGTGAGGTGGTCGTTGCATCATCTTCTACCAAGTTCAGAATATTTTCTACTTCATCTAAACCTTGTCGAGTGGCTCGTTCAGATGTTATGTTACTACTGGGCAGGGTTCCGGTCTCGCAATGTTTGTTAAAAACTCTGATAAATACGTTTTTGTCTGGATTTCTCCGGTGTGGAATGGTGGTATTCTTGAATAGTAGCTGTAGCATTTCCATTACAGAAGCCGTAAACAAAAACCATATTTGCATATTCTAAATTTGAATAGATATGTGGCATTTTATAAGACATTATTCGTACAAACTCAAAAATGGACGCGTCAAACACACTGAAACTGACAACCCGTACTTATCATTTGTGATAAAAAGCAGTAAACTTTATAACATTTTATTTACGCGATATTTTGAAAACAAATGATAATCGAATAACAACATATGGATTTTTTTAAATTATTTTTACGTTTACAATACACTGGAGTTTGGTGCGTGCCTCCGGACTTACCCTGTATTCTTAAGAAGCGTTTATAACAGCATTATTATTAGTTGGTTAGTAAAAAAGTCATACTCTAAATACCGCCTATGTGGTACCAAATTAACAGGGTGTCTCTAAAAGGTGCAAAAAAAAGATCCTACAGATTCCTAAGGCTAAAATATGACGATCCAACCAAACTTACCTTAGTCAAAAAGTGGATAGTTTCCAAAATACAGGGTGTTAAAAATTAATTCTGGTTTTCGTTTTTATGAATAATTTTGGTTATAATAGGTGTACTGTCACAATATTTGGCTGGAAGGAGTTTTGGAAGGTGAGAAAGAGAAATCTGCTATCAATTTGATTGTTACCTTTGGGAGAGCCACATACTGTATCTCGAACAAATTAAAAACAAAACTTGTTTAAACTACTCTGTATGTAACTTTAAAAAAATCTAATTCTTTATTCACATTATGTATAATTGTATAATGAAAAACAGTCGAGGGTTGTTATTTTTAAAATTAAAAACTTGAGATCGCGAAGCGGTCAAGGGTTTTTTAAATTATTGTTTATAAAACTATTTGCCAAATACAATAATAAAAATATATATATATAGATTGTTTAATTGTTAGTTAGATCGGTTACGGTTAAATAAACCCTCTGATAATTTGGCAGTTCGTTTTTGCTCAGTCAACGATTTCGACTGTCACATAAAGTGACGTTACCTTTTGTATTTCGAAAGAACAACTTAAGTGATTAGAGCTTTGTACGTTTTTTTTTGTGAAAGAGTTAACTGTAGCATTTTTTATGAAGTTAATATGTAGTAAATGCCAGCTCATTTTTTTCTTATCTCTTTGGTTAGAATCAGGGCCTGGTGGGGAATACCATGTGTTATTATCAGTAAAATAAATCATTGGTAATGGGTGTAGCTGTGTGCACGTGAAATTATAGGAAATACAAATTTAAGTGTTGTATTTCGTGCAAAATTTAATAAAATACAAAATAGCGCAGCAAAGCGCTTTCGGTACAAACCATTGTCAGTGCTCCGGCAAGCAAAGGTTAAACCCTAAAATTTTCAAAATATTTTAGAATTAGGTCAAAGTTTTTTTTTCTATTTGTGTAAGATTTTGCAGTTAGATATTTTGCAGGCATTTGCCATTTAAAGTCTATCTTTTTTTTTAATATACAAAATACAACACTTTTGTTTCTTCTTCAAATAACTGTTAGACAAACAACTAAAAAATTGGAAATACGGCCGATAATTAATTAATTACTTATCTAAAAAAAAATATTAAAAAAATGCTGGTGTTTAATTAATTTAGTTTATAATAGGGTTGGTTCTGATTAAAACCAATAGTAATAGAAAACAAGTAGATAGATGAACAAATTGATATTTAGGTCAAATATACACACATAAAATGTCATTATTCTACCTTAAAAAGTAAATAAGTTGTCGGCGGAAACCGACGCAACCGACATTCGCCTAAATCAAATATTTACTTTTAAATGAAACTATGTACTTTCAAGTGAATATTTGATTTAGGCGAATGTCGGTCGCTGTCGGTTTTCGCCGACTAACTGCCTAGAAAACCAAATCATTGCCCTGGCTTTACCTCCAACATGCATTATTCTGTAGGTGGCCATATAGGCCGGAAATATTTTTCAGGCCGCTCAATTTTTGTTATGCTTTATTATAAATATTTAATTAATTTAATGTTAACGTTTGGTAAATCTAATTAACAACGTTTTGGTGGTTGTCGGCCTTGTCTAACGTCTGGTCCAGAAAACTCCATTATCGTATCGCCCAATATTGTTTTTCCGACATTTTAAGGTCCAGCCACACATAACCACACCGAACGCGGATAAACGGTGATAAGGAAAGTGAGGCTAATAAATTGGGAAAAATTTAAAAGCACTTCTTATGCCCTCAAAAATATAAAAAGCATTTTTGTCAAGCCAAGTCAATAGTTTTATGTATTTATATTTCTTTCTTTAAATTAAATAGTTTTTCCTTTTATTTTCTCCTTATCTCTGTTTCTATTTATTAAAACTTTGAGTGTAGTTTAGGTACCAGATAACCGCACCGATGTCCAGACCCGCATAGTAGCACGACCGTGTTTCGTACGGTCTGAAACATGCCCAGCTAATGAAATCATACGTGGATCAGATAGCGCCAGTGCACTATGGGACATCCATTATTTTTGCCAAAAAGCAACTTTAAAATATTAATGGATTGTGCTGTGTATTTTAAAGTAGATAACTCAAGCTACATGTACAACAAATTATAAAAATATTTGCCGACTTCTATAACGTTTATAAGATCGGTGATGTTTGTTTACTTTTTAAAATGCGGTGCGGGGTATGTGGTCAAGCACGGAGCTGTGATATTAAGCCTACAGCATTTGATTACAACGGTACATTTCAAAACTGAGACACGGCCGTGCTACGGTTCAGGCCTCGGTTTGGTTATATGTGGTCAAACCTTAAAACTGTGTTATCTTTTTTGTAAGGGTTTTTTTACGATCAGGTGTAATTTAAAGCGTGGTATAATTGATTTATATTACTGCAGTTTATTTAAATACAAAACGTTTTGCACCACATCCCCCTACATTTCACCAGGGAAACGCACGGCCACTTGCTCGTTGCGTTTATATGTAACTCGACCTTTACACGTTTTTTAACATTAGCAGCGTTGTTGACAAGCGCCTCCGTATTAATAATGCAAAATAACTGTTTGCAAATTCTCCAATAAATAAATAGAATGTGGTTATATTATGCGATCAATAAGAATCTCTTTAATTACATGACAGCAGGTTAAGCAGATTATTTATTCATAAAAATGAAAATTTTCTGGGTAAATTTGTCTCTGCCATGCAACTTTAATCCTGGTATTTTAAACAATACGCCCTTTAATAAACCAACCCCATTGAAATTTAAATGAACTTTGGCACAAATAAAGGGCCTTGTTTGGAAATCCAAAATTTTGGAACATAAAACTACTTTTGTACCTTTAGAGGTATTGTTAAGTTTTGTTGCGAATAAAATAAAAAACTTGTTGATAACCGAGTTATTATTTCAGTTTTTATTTGTATTATACAAGATGTTTATTAAATAATTGTACCCCACCGATTTCTTACGCCAAAACATTAGACTAAACGTACCACACACATAACACACATACAGGGTGTTCATTTAAAAACTTTCCACTCAAGTTATCTTCGAAACGAGACAGATTTGAGGAAATCGCCGAAACACGTCAAGATATTTATTGAGAGGGAACGTTTTTACAAAAATTGGACGGCGCGCCTTTAACCCCTTAACCACCAGGGCCACCACCCCAAAATTCTTAAATGAGAAGGCGGGTCGAGTAATACATCATTTTAAAGCTCCTGACGAGTACTTTATAACCCTAGAATATGAAGTCAATATCTTTACCTATTAGAAAATGGCGGTACTTTAAAAATTACCTAAATACCTGATTTGGATGGCCATATTTCCGAAACTAATAAAGTTAGATGTACCTAATGTGGTGTTTGCTTAAAGCTGTTTTAAAGGTCTTTTTAATGGTAATACTGGTAGTAATATACAGGGTAGAAGAAAAAGTACATATTTTTTTATTTAAGAACCCTGTATATTATTTTACCATTAAAAGATCTTTAAATGAGCTTTAAGAAAATACCACATTAAGTACATTTAACTTTATTAGGTTCGGAAATATGGCCATCCAAATCAGGTATTTAGGTAATTTTAAAGTACCGCCATTTTGTAATAGGTAAAGATATTGACTTCATATTCTAGGGTTATAAAGTACTCGTCAGGAGCTTTAAAATGATGTATTACTCGACCCGCCTTCTCATTTAAGAATTTTAGGGTGGTGGCCTTGGTGGTTAAGGGGTTAAAGGGGCGCCGTCCAATTTTTGTAAAACGTTCCCCCTCAATAAATATCTTGACGTGTTTCGGCGATTTTCTCAAATCTCTCTCGTTTCGAAGATAACTTGAGTGGAAAGTTTTCAAATGAACACCCTGTATAATAGGATTTGATATCTAGGAGTTTTTTGACGTGACAATTTAAAATCTAATATTAATAAATAAAGAAACTTGTAGGCCATTCAATCAAAAATTTAATGGCGTTTTGATGACGCATGACGGCTGTATCTTGTTTGGTTCTTGAGATATTTTAAAAACCTAAATAGATGCATTTTAAACAAAGCGCTGTTTTATTCTTATAACCTGTAAAGACATTTTTAAAACAGCTTTTTTTTATAAAACCAATGCATTCAATTTTATTTTCAAAGTTTCGGTTTTGGGATTCGACAATTTTTGTTTTTCTTATGGCAGCCATTTTATTTTTTGGCATATTTTTGAAACATGTGCTTTTTTTCTTTAAAATGATGTATAACTCTTTATAAAAATATTGTATCTTTAGGTCAAAAAACGTAAAAAATATTTTTGGGCTCGAGTTGGCCATGACTGCGGTGACCAACAGCTCTACAAACAATTTCCATTTAATTTTTAATAAGAAACTTTGTTGGTAAAGTCAATGCAAGGGTATATTTGTAAGTTTTATAAACCTATGTATCTAAAAAACAGGGATATTTTGTTTATGTGGCAGATAAAAAAAGGAGGAGTATATTTAGGTGTGTAGAAAAAGATTGCAGCTTTGCATTCTGATTATTAAATAATGCAGATCATTTCAAATCCAATTTGCAGTGTTGAGCTTCAGGCTTTGTTATCTAAGTTACCAGAAGCACTTTTGTTAACGCTATCAAGCGAAAGATATAACCGCAAGGTTATGAAATGTTCTATCATTGGATAAGCCATTACCAAGCCAGCTGGCTTCGTCGAATTGAAAATGATCAAAAGTCTGAACACGGGTGCGATAACTACTAAATGTAAATAAATATATGAAGCAAATAATCTAGTTAGAATAGTAGTAATTCTTAAAATTTTTAAACACCGTTGTTGTGTGTTTTTTTCAACGGTAAAATTAATACGTTTTAGTTGGGGTCCATTGACTGATATTTGCAATCCTAGGATCCCGGTTGAAAAACATTTTGTGCTTAGAATTGTTTTAAAATTTATTTTTTTAATTCATTAAACATGACGCTTATTTACAGTCTTTTTAACGTTTTACTTTGTGGTTGTCGTAAATTTATTTGTTCTCCTTGCTTGCTACATACGTTTGCATGCTTCAAGTAACTACGCACGGAATCTGAAATTGGAAAATGTGATTGGTTGTTAGAGAAACAACAAATAAACGTTAAAACTGACAAGTACTTACAGATCAAGCGTAAATCCGTGGAGCAACCGCTTCTGCGGTAGATCGGGAGGGGCGCAAATAAATATGAGTTAAAAAGAAATTTCAATTTAGGAGGAAAGCGGAAATTTAAAGGTAAACATTCTTTTTCTGCTTGCGCAAGGTAAAAACGCAATTTTTGACGTAGATATAATTTTTTTTTCATAAAGAGGCGCAACTTTAACTTTTTGCGTCGATAGAAAATACACCTTGATCTGGCACTGCAAATACTATTTGACGTTAAGAAATATTCGTCTAGCTGCGTTTGCGTACTTAAAAGTATCACTTTGCGCACTTGTTAGGAAAATAACTAGTTTTTCATTTAATTTACTTTTTAAGCATATGTAATTTACAACCAAACAGTTTAGTTTTTCAAATTACGTAAGACCTTTTTTAAAAGCTTTGCATTAGTCTTTTAGAATACTTGGTTAAAAATGGAGGAGCTATCAAAATATTAAAAAAAATATGATCAAAAATCAATTTTTAATGTAGGTTAAGAACTCTCTAGAGACACTTAAGACAAATTATTACTTAAATGATTCCATCTACACACTGTTTACGGATGGGGTTTAAAATAGGACAAATGGACTAAAAGTCATTTTTCATAAAGTTTTTGCTTGTTAGAAAAATACAATTTACGAAAATAAAATATTGGTTTTGTATATTGGGCTTGCAGAAACTTAAAAAACATTATATTTCTCCAAAAATTAACTGCCTTGATTTATTTATTTTTGAACAAAATGATATTAAGAACATTTTGTTAGTAAAAAATAAATGTGAAAAAGGTAAGCCAAGCTTAATACTTAAATAATGCTTGACTGTGGGCTTTGCCGCAAAAATAATGGAGATCTAAATGAGTGCCGAATTCCGTACAAATCCAAATATGTATGAGATCTTAAATTAGGTTAGATTTAAATATTGATAACTTTTATCACTTGAAAACGGTGTGAGGTAGATACCATCCGAAAAGTCGTGTATCAGTTAAAAATATAGACAATGAAAGTACAAGAGAGTAGTATAATTAAAATAATGCATTTTTTGATTATGTAACTTTGTTTTCGGATGGGCGATATATCTTTATTTTAAACTTTTCCATTAATTTTCTGGATTTCTACGTATAATAGACTAGAAATAAAACATTTTCCAATAATACACTCTGTATTTTCCACGGAACCTAATTATTCCATGCGGTTTGCTAAACCCTTTAGGTATTAGCGGACAGTTGATACGGATTTCCTGTTTGTAGAAATGCAAAACAATTTAAATAAAATTAACGTATTTATTTGTTGAAACTGATTGCTTGTATTTTAAACGTGATGCTTTTTTGCCTGAACGGCATTTTAAGTATAGCAAGGACTTATACAATAAAATCATCACAAATTCGATTACTATCTTTTAACAGTACATCATACAGAAAGACATTAAAAATCATATTTTTTTTACTTTTATTTACCCTGTAAGATGTACAGTGTGGGCCAAATTAAACTTGCACACTTTTTAACTGATAATAACGTTTTATCTGTTGCGCCCATCTTTTTAATTTTTAAGAAGCTAATAGGTAGATATTTTTTATTTGGGTCTGCCAATTTTGATTAAATAGATTTAAACAGGACTGGACTTACGGGACTTTTTCCAAAATAATGCATTTAACTTCGTTTCAAAAAAGTTTAATTTTATCTACAATTAGGCTTATACGTTTATTTTTAATTAATTTACTGTTAGTTTTGTCTGCATCCAACTTACACACAGAAAAAAATGTCTTGTTTTAAGAAAATAAAAGGTTTTAAAAATATGCATTCTTTTTGAATAGTTGTGCTTTTAAACCAAGATTTATTTCTTACTTTAAAATAATAGTGGTTCTTAAACTGGGAGAAAAAATACTTTAATTTATGTCTTTAATGTAAAAGAAATTCTTTAAATTAAAATATCCTTAGTATTATTTTAAGAATATCAGAATCAAGAAATAAGAACCTAAAGATTTATGTTTAAGCTCTTTAATATCTTAAATATAAGTTTTAAGATTTTAAACAAAAGAAATATTAAATGTTTCTATCAAAATATTAATAAATTTTCTTTAAAATAATAGGTTCTTATTTTAAGAACCTATACCAAAATCTTTAACCTTTATGTCAAAGAACCTATTTTTTTAATATAAGTATTCACTGAATTATGCTTTTTAGTACGGTATATATAGTTTTTTTTATAAGATACACTTGTTATTCGTATTATTCAACTTGGACCTGGGACAACCAGTTTAATAAGTCCTATGAGGTTCGGCAAAACGCATCATCGATGGAGAAGAGAGGTCTCAGTGAATGACATGAAGGGATTCCTCTCTTAACTATCAAAAAGAGAACTAGTTGTTTATTTAATTGAATTAAATTTTATTTCAGTCTGTGGTATTTACTATCTTGTCTTAGAGAAAGAATCTCTCAGTGGGAAAGCGCTCGATGTTTTTAACGGAATACATCGTTCTTTAATGTAGACCCATTGAGGTCACTAAATAAAATAAGGTTATTTTTATTACAAAACCGCCTCCTTTTGAATTTAGTACGCAAAGCTGAAAAATATTTTTTCTCTTTGAGATCCTATTTCTTTAACACATATGAAAGTCACAATTCTCTCAAATTAAATCTAAGGCTTTTGTTTTAAGATATCAATTTTTTTCAGTGTAGTAACCGTGATAACCTCACATTTTTGATTTTCAAAGAACACTAAAAAACAGATTTTTTCAATCGAGAGAAATGCATGCTTTATGGAGAGCATTATAATTCCTAAATCCTCAAATTGTTGACAGATTTACTTTTACTAAATCATTTTTTCATAATTTCTCTACAGGAAAAACGTATTAGGTTAATTGTAGCTAAATCAGGTTTCTTTTGCAACGAGGTTAACTACAGTATTTTGGAAAAAGTCCCGTAAGTCTAGTCCTGTCTAAATCTATTTAACCAAAATTGGCAAACCCAGGGAAAACGTTATTATTAGTTAAAAAGTGTGCAAGTTTAATTTTGCCCACCCTGTATTCTTAACAGTATATAACAACGGTTACGCCAAAGTTATGGCTTCACGTTTTTTAACATTTTTTTATTGTCTTAATTACCCAATCATTAAAAGAGATATAATCATTTAAATTAAAGCATTTTTGTATTGAAGCTTATGGAGAAAATCAAGCATATGCGATAATTTTGGGTGGGTGTGTATAAATACACAGTTATGCAGAGGAGAAATTGTCTCTTAAAAAAGAAGGCCTTTATTGTTTATTGCAATATAATGTTAATGTCCTTTACGAAATTGCCAAGCAAAAACTCATACAATCAAAATATTCTGTCTCTAGTAGGATATTATGTACGAAAATTATCATCTTGGTTCAATATTATTTTTATTTATTTTATACTCGGGCTATAATAAGAAGGAGTAAGGTTATTTATTAATTAAGTTTAATTTCCAGGTAACTAAATAAATAATTTTAATTTTGTTTTCCCAATTTTCTACTTGGTAATTCAATACTGTTTGAATTTATAAATTTTTTCGTCTCACGTAATGTTTTAAATTTTTTTCTTTTTATGTCCTATCCAATTTTATTTCAGACCTAATACCTCTTCTTTTCCATGGCTTGGTGATTACATTGTTTAAAAAGTTTACTTTAAAGCTAACAATTCCAATTTTAACAAACATTTCTATAAAACAAACAACTTTCTAACAGAATAAAATGTTTTGGTCTGACAAGTGTGGTTATTAAAGCATAAAGATGTTTTTATTTTCTAAAAGGCCTATTGTACACAGTGTACACAGTATAAAATATTAAAATCGTTGATATTTTAAAAATAAACTCGTCAAATGTCCAGTTTTTAAAAATCCTGATGTAACAAGTTGTGAGGTTTCTAATTAAAAATGTCGATATTTTTTCGAAGGTGGTAGATAATGTTATGTTATCAATAATACTACTTTTTGGACTTCCATCATCTTAACTTTTAACTGATACTCGACAAACACGAAAAATGTTGATATTTGAAAAATAATATGTGTCATTGGAATCCAATACCGGGATTTTTTAAGAGAGATCTAGTTTTTAAACTACTAATACTGAAGTCATGTCTATGATAAGTTATTATTTTAATTCATCTAAAAATGTTGTGTGTTAATTTTGGAGAAACATGTGTGAATAGAAAGACCAAACAGATGATCATATTTTCACTTTACCTTAAAATTCTTTGTTTAAAATTTGCCTTTACTTCAATCGAAAATCTAAAGATACAAGATGTCTACTGAACGGATTGTAACTACTGCAAATTAAGGGCAAATTTGCAATTCAATAAGCGAAATTCCATTTGAAAACTTTTACAGGATATTGAAAAGCGTTTTATTGGAAATTCTAAATCTATTCATTCCCAGGAGTGTATAAAACATCGGAAAACGTATTTACACGTGCAACTTTACAAAATTCTAAAGCATTAGGGTCAAATACGACAAAATCCATATTGCAGAAATTATGATTTATAGCAATTTTTAAATATGATATTGCATTTTAAAATTGAGTTATGTGCATAAATAACAAAATCACATGAGGTACAAAAAAGCACTTCAACTTTTTCTTGTCTATTTCTTTATCCATTCATGCAGCAACCCTTTAATAATATCCCTTAAGCCTCTAAAAATGCAAGCTGAAATTTAAACTGCCAAAAGCCTTTAACATGTCCTAAAAAGTGCCTTCAAAGAAGTTAACAAAAAAATAACCAAGTAAAATTTAGAAGTAGGTAATTACATTTTATCTAGGCATGTTTGTCAAAAGTAATAACCGGTTTTTTTTTCATTAGTTTGGTTTTTGGTTTGCCGTTTTTTCTTTAAAAAAGTATTACTTTTTTGTAAATAAGTGTAAAAATGTTTGCAACCGGTTTTTCCATTAGTATGGTTTTGGGTTTGACTTTTTTTTAAGTAGTACTTTTTGTGAATAAGTGTAGAATTGTGTGCAGGTAAACTTTTTTGTACATTTGCAGCTGTTCCAGGTTAACGACTCACAGTATTTTTGACAAAAGTAAAAAAGAATCGTAAAATTAGTATTTTTAAAAGGCCTCTTTTATACAGTTTAAATAACCATTATAAATATTGATATTTTTATTACCCAGTAGATTTTATTTTTTCATATTCTTCTTTTTGCGTCACTTGCATTTTCTTAAGACTTTTAATATAGCATTATCGTCTGTAGTTTTTTATCTAAAAAATAATTCATTTAAAATTGCCTACTAAAAATAGGTAAAATTTTCAATGACATAAATAACCAGGTAATCACCTGCGCTACTTTTACGTATTTTTGATGTATTAAATTAAATATTATAAGCCGACAATGTGACGGTTTAAGCGTCAATAATTCAAAAACAGTAAAAGATTTATTAATGTACCATATTTTATAGACTAAGATCCGCTATTAAGAAAATATACCCTGATCTGTTAATTAAATGAAATAATATTTTCTAGGCAGATTTTAATGTAGTGATAAAAGTGAACAACATCTGCCAGCATAGGTCTGCTACAATTAATAATTATTAATTAATTAATAGTTAATTTATTTATAATTGTCACCTTAACATGGTATTTGCATAAACCAATGATCAGCGGTGATATAGCTTAGTTGGTTAGGTAGCAGCCCGATTTTATTTAATTAAATATGGTAAACATAATTTGCTAATAGACAAATGTTACCCAGTGCGGGATGTGAACCCAGAGTGTCGACAAGGCACGTACTGCTAAATGCTGCTACCTAACCAACTAGGCTATTTCACCGCTGATCATTGGTTTATGCAACTAACATGTAAGGGTAACAATTATAAATAAATTAACTATTAATTAATTAATAATTATTAATTTAAGCAGACCTATGCTGGCAGATGTTGTTCACTTGCATTCACTACATTAAATTCTGCCTAGAAAATATTATTTCATTTAATTAACAGATGAGGGTAAATTTTCTTAATGCCTAATCTTAGACTATTAAATAGCTCTTTAAATAGAAACATTAAAAAACAATAAACAATTATGTATGTCTATATGATAAAACAATTTTAAGACCTTATAACAGCCATGATATTTGCATGATTGACACGTTTTATTTATCTTGCCAAATCGTAATCAAAATTTCACACAAGTGTTAAATCGATACGTTCGAATCCATGACAGTTGCCATGTAATCCATGTGGTTTATCAATCCGTGACAGCATTAGTGGTCAGTTAATGCGTATTTCTGCCATGCAAATAAAAATATTTTTAATTAAAACCATATTAAAAGAAAATTTGTTAATTGTTTGAGATAATAAAAGCAAGACTTAAGCTACTTTTAGACCTAAACATATTTTTTATTCATCTTGGTTATAGTAGGGGAGCCCACGTTGCTAAATGGGAAATAACTCGAGCGTCATACAGACTTGGGTTACAAAGCTTAGATGATAAGAAAAAAAAATGTTATAAAATGTATACTTTTTCTTCGGTGCGTTAAGCGGTTATAGATTTTTACATATTTCAAGAAGATACTGTTACTATTTTGGCTTGTGGAGATTGTTCGGATCGTATCGAGGTATATTTTTCGTTATTCTTGAAGTATTGTTTTCAAAATAAAAAAAGATCCACACTTAATAATGTCAAAATTACGTTTTTTTATAGCCCTTCGCTTTCTTTACGTCACTTTTAAATTGTCAGATTAGTGAAATATACACGGTTTAGCATGTATTTAACTCAACCCATCTTAACCTGACGCGGTTGAAAATTTCCAATGGATATATTTTTTTACGATTGGCCCGTAATTCAGGGTTCATATTTGGTGGAGGTCCTTAACCGGGTACAGGGCATCCTCCGGTATATTAATCTACCGCGCTGTAGTAAATCCCTTAATCCCCCTTGGGCTTCCCTACCATAAACTGAGTTAACTTGCTAACTAAGTAAAAATTAAAAAAAGAAGCCGAAACTCTTCTTTTAATATTATTATTTATAAATTTATCATTGTAATTGAATACTGTTTGATATAAAGCAAGAATTTGTCGATTTAGTACAATAAAATATAGCTTGATTAATTTCATTTAATTGAGTAACGTGACAAACATAGGAAATCATCTCTAAACTCCAATTATTTGCAACTAACGGAATTTAATTTAGGTCTCTAAACGTGAAAATATGTTATCCCGATCTTTTATGTACTCTTGCGAGTGAAAAGATTTAGAATTTTCAGATAAACGATTTTCAATATTCCATTAAACGTCGTTTTCTGGAATAAATGGAGAAGCCACTCGATATTTTTAAGGGCTTACCTGGTTTTGTTTTATTATGGGACTTACAAGAAATATTTAAACAGGCACAGGCATAACCTCACCCTTCAGCTCAGAAAGTATCGTTGATAGTACCTACTACTACTTAAATGGAAAGAATAGAACTCGGGGAGTTTGATAATTTTATGGTTAGGGATATGCGATGTTCATCAATAGTATGAAAACATCGATGTTAGGTTGATCGATTGTCAATGTTTTGCCATCGATGGTCGGATATCGAAGACATCGATGTTAACGTCGATGTTTTATTCTAACATCGGCACATTTGCAGCAATCAGCAAGGTATAATTTATGTAATTTTGTAAATATTTCTTATTTCTCCCACTTTTATACTAATTTAAAATTGGGGTTACACATATTATATTTTTTACCTATTTATGTATTTATACAAAGCTTATACCTACAGCTAATACATTTTTAAACCTTAATTGTGGAAAAAAGTATGCTAAACCTTGAGACTTGCGAAATAATACCAAAAGTTAAAATACAAAGATTTTACAAAATAAAAGGCCGTTTACCAGGAACTTTTTTTGTGGTAATGCTCCACAATTGGAAGATAACGTGTCGCCGCTATTTGGCGGCACATTTGGTGTTTGGCGCTAGGCTATGGTAAAAATGCTGAAACACCATTTAGGCTTTTTTTAATTTGTTTTATTTCACCACCGTTAATAAGAGTTGTATTGAGAATCAGATTATGTGTGAAGGTCAAATATTAAAATATTTAATTTAAAAGTTTATGGTTTAATAATTTTTTTTTATTTTATTTGAACCATCGATCATTGATGTTTAAGAAACATCGATGTTACTTGTTCGATGTGCCGTCGCCATCGATGGTCACATTTCGATGTCGCCATCGATGTTCAGCATCGATGTCGCATCCCTATTTAAGGTCATTCTACCTTGAACTATTTCTGTATTGAATCCTAATTTTTAGAAATTTTGTTAAATTTACAAATTGTATTCAATTTCTAGGAAATGTAGACTATTTTAAATTGTATTGGGAAATGCATGAAATTAGTAAACAAACGGTAGATCTAAAAAATAAACCATACTGATAATCCAAATAATATTGTAACCAAAACCAACCTAAACTGGTCAGAACTAACCTGCCAGTATGCCGAATTTAATACATTTTCGATTTCTGTTTCAAAAATCTATAGAGAATGTAAACTAGAGGTTGGAAATAAATTATACAGACAACTATTTTAGTCATTTTGTTTTAAGAATATTAAAATTGTTTATATATTTTTTAAATAAATCATTATCATTCACATAATATAGGGTATTAGAAAATGTAAAAAAAATAGTGGCAGATTCTACATCTAAAAATATTTAAAAAGTTATATATTGTTACAAACTTAGAATATGTGACTAGTTTATGCAATTTAGGATTATTAAATGTATTTTAATAATTTATTTGATTACTTTTCTTACTTTTTTCAAGTTCCTTTAACACTCAAGGTTTCCGAAAACGCTCAAGTTATATTTACATCTAGAATTCTAGAATATTTTATGCATCCTGTTTTAAAGGAAGTTATTAGACAATTCTGGAGTATTTTGGTAGTTCTAAGTTGCGTTAAAAGAGCGACGAAAAACCTTCATCAGTCAGTATAATTTCGATCGTTGTGCCGTTCACAAAGACATTGACACCAAAAATTTTGTTGTAGTTGTTACAAAGGTAACTTTCCATTTAAATAAATTGGACGATATGTCGTCTTATACGTGCATAACATGTAAATTTTTAAAATTAAAAGTAGCTTTCTCTAGGTCATTATTCTTACTTTTAGTTATAACTTGCCCTATATAATACCAATCGGAGTAAAATGTTGTATTTCTTAGTTTTGGACCATGCGACCAATTTTTCCTTAATGCTGTTTTAAAATTCAAAACATTTAGTTCAATTTCTACTTTTGTAACACCCATTCTCGGACACACAATCTTGTTAAAATATTAAAAAAAAATAAAATTAAAATATTAATAAATATTGTTAATTTTTCGACGAAAGTAACACAATGTTTTTAATTTTTTTTTTTTTAATTGAAGTATACATTTTTTATTGTATTTAATAAAAGTTGACAAAAAGAAAACGAGAAAAAGAAGCCCTAAGAGGACCATTTTTAATGAAAAAAAAATGAATAAATAAATCAAAATGGCGTTTTTTTTAAGTTAGTTTTTATAATAATGGCTAGATATTTAATAATAAAAAAAAATTAAAAAAAAAAGTATATTAAGATTAGTATAAAGTTTGTTTGCTTTAAATATTAGCTTAATCGAACTATTTTTGTACAAGATAAAAATTAAAAACCGAAAAATAGTTTTTCTACTTTTCTCGAAAATTTTTGAGGTTATTACATAGGTTGTGGATTTTTAATGTCGACAACTTTTACATTTAAAATTTTTAAATAGGATTTATTGTTTAGCTTGATATTGCAAAAAAAAATATTTTTACCCTTAAAAACCCCTACAGAATTATTTTGGTCCAAAAGTATTTTTTCTCACATAGTTATGATGCACTTAACAAAACTATACCGGCAGTTTGCTGTAAGAAAGTTTTTTAATGACCTACTGCTATTTTGCTTGAGCTAATAAATTTTGTCAAAGAGTAATATTCCAAAATTTATTGGTTTCAAATAACTTTTTAATGTTAGTTCTAATAATTTAATTTGGCAACTTCTACATTTCCTGACATGCTAAGCGACAAGTGTAAAATTTCCAATTAGTTTATTTCCCGAAGTTTTAAAATGTAATATAAATTCTTTTCGTTAAGTCGCAAGACAAGTTTTAAAAGACTTCGATCAACGAAAGCAAACTTTATCGGTTGATAAAACTTTTTCGATGTTAAATTACAGGAAATTATTAAATTGATATTCGTACAAGCTTCTTAGCTGAGTATATTAATAAAGAGGGATTACGTGAGATATTGGAGTCATTTTTAAAAGTCGAGTTGTTAAGGAGGATGATAAAGAGATTTTCTTTGAGAATGGAACATTTATTATTTTCGCTTAATTAAATTTGATTAGTAGCTGTAGTATTTTGTTAGTGTTTAAAGTAAATGTAGAGGAAGCATAAAATGAAAGTAATAGTATATAGTGACGCCTTTCAAGGTATAGCGAAAACTAAATAAATAATAGTTTAAAAAAACTAAAAAACACGCTTTTATATGCAACCGAACTAAAAATTAGAAGAAATAATTTTTCATTACTAAAAGTTTGTCACTTCAGAGTAAAAAGCGTGGGGGTGCATTTTACTATTTTTTTATAACTTTTCCCTCATAGATATTTGCAAATAGAATAATTATAACATTTAATATATTAAGCACTCTACGCTTTTATTCTGAAGTGACAAACTTTTTGTAATGAAAAATTATTTTCTAATTTTTAGTTCGGTTGCATATAAAAGCGTGTTTTTTAGTTTTTTAAACTATTATTTATTTTTCATTTTTAGTTCGATATATCAATTAGTTAAATGCTCCAGTTTATTCACTAAAAAATTCCTTCGCCATTTTGTTTGTTTAACTAAGGTGTTGCAACCTTATCCCGGTCCCCAACCCGTCGGCAAATGTTGTCAAGTTCGATTATTCAATTGTCTAATCTGGCGCCTCCGCCAGAACGTATGTTTTTTCACTTTTCCGGTTTTCCTGGAAAATGCTGGAACTTAACGGGATACTGTTTTTAAATTATTGCATTGTCATCGGTCCTTGATACGTGTGCAAAGTTTCAAAGAAATTGAATAGCTGGAAGTTGGTAAAAATTAGGCTCAAAGATTCCGTTACATGATAGATAGATAGATAGATAGATAGTTACAACCCAAGTTAATAAAAGCGTGTTAAAAGATAGAACAAATCTGTTTGCACAATGTTGATTTTAATTTTTAAAACAAATTTATTTGTAAAAGTAAATCTTGGCTAACTTAATTTTGAAGATACAGAGTGTTTTTTTAAATTTTGTTAGTTTTGTCAGGCACTTGTTACTTGCTTGATATTGAAGGTAGAAAAAAATATATAAATAGAACAGTTTTAGAGATGTTTACGCAGAATTCAGTGGCATACCTTTTTTATTTTCATTTAGTTTTATTTTAAAGTTAACACATAAAGTTCTTTTTTTTTAATGAAATACTCTGTATTTTTATCACCAATAGAAAGGTTTCCCTAAAAGCCGTAAAAACACCACATTTGATTTATTTAACTTGTCATAGTTTCGGAAATATTGTCATCGTCAGGAGTTAATTAAAAAGACAATTGAGGAATTTACGCAATATAAAATGATTTTCTTTAACAGTTTGGAAAATATAGAGCTTCCAAATCTTAATACGTATATCTATCTATTTTTAGATTTATATGGTCATATTTCCGGAAACTGTAATGAATAATATGTTAAATGTGGTATTTTGTTAAACCTCTTTGAAATATTTTGGCAAAGGGAATATAATATACAGGGTGTTGCGTTAAAAACAAATCTGATGACGGCTTTATTTCGAAACTATTTAAATAATAATCACTAAGAAAACAAGGTATTTACATATTTTTTTATCTCTAATATCAACCAGTTTACAAGTGACTGGCCAAATTGACAAAATTTGAAACTCTCTGTATCTCCAAAATAAATCATGTAGATATAATTTACTTTCACCGTAAATTTGTTTTAAATCTTAATCGGATAGCCACAATCAGATTTGAGGATCATTTAGTTTCGGTATATCCTGCTAGGTCAAAGAAAAGCCACCCTGTAGATTACCAACCCGATATGTAATAGCTATTTACGTTACTAGACCGGAAAATGGTATATTTTACGGGTCGACGAAAAACATTTACAGGGCGAGCCGAAGGCGAGTCCGCAACTGAGATTTTGAGAGACCCGTAATATATTGCGTTAGACCGGAAAATGGTATTTACGGGTCGACGAAAAACATTTACAGGGCGAGCCGTAGGCGAGTCCTGTAGTTTTGAGGAGACCCGTAAAATTATTTCCGGTCGAGTATCGTACATAATTTTTTTTTAATTGACCGGAAAAAAAAACTGTGTAAATTTTTAGTGTTATATTTAAACGACAATAAGGCAAGGCTGCTTCAATTATTTCATCTGGATTTTCCATGTCTGACTCCATTTTGGCAAAATGATGCTTTCTTTACTTTACAATATCTTGAACTGTCAAATAGTAACAATTGAACTCTGACAATTTTTGTCATGGCTAACAGGATTTTTTGATATCAGGGACCGGAAAGTAAATGAGAGACCGGAAAGTAAACTAGGGACCGGAAAGTAAATTAGTCCTGTAAAATAGCATTTTCCGCTTAAAAAATTGAGTGGAAAATGGGCAATTTTCCGGTCAATTAAAAAATATGTATTTACGTTACTAGACCCGGAAAGCGTGACAAAAAACTCGGCCCGGGGCGAGCCGTGAGCCCGAGTCCTGTAGTTATTTTGAGGGAGACCCGTAAGAGTTATTTCCGGTCGAGTATCGTACATAATTTTTTTAATTGACCGGAAAAAACTGTGTAAATTTTTAGTGTTATATTTAAACGACAATAAGGCAAGTACAACAGGATTTTTGATATCAGGGACCGGAAAGTAAATTAGTCCTGTAAAATAGCATTTTTCGCTTAAAAAATTGAGTGTAAAATTCAATTTTCCGGTATGGATTTCACACAAGATCTACAGCAGATCTTCTTCCTTCGTATGACACTGTTGGAATAAGTCTCTTGAATTTCTAGGTGAATCCCCAGAGTTGTTTCTCTTGATATATCAAAGCTTTTGACCAGGTCTGGACAAGCCGCACTTCTTAATAAACTCTCTCTATGGTCTTTCAACTAAACTCTGTACTTGGCTCCTCTAGTTATCTATCTGATCGACGTATATCAGTTATTGTGGACGGCCATTCTTCAAGCTTTCACCAAGTAAATGCTGGAGTCCCTCAGGGCTCAGTTCTGGCACCAACATTGTTTCTTCTTCACATCAACGACCTTCTCTCGTCCACAACTAATTCCATTCATAGTTTCGCCGACGATAGTACCTTCACTCCAGTTTTCAGGTTCCTAAACCCATCACTAAACCTGATTTGGAAAACAAACGCAGAGCGATGCAGATATCTCTTTCGCAGGATCTTAATTTAATATTGGATTGGGGCGCCAAAAATCTCGTCCATTTTAATGCATCCAAAACACAATCATGTTCCTTGTCGCGAAAAGAGTCATCAAATACTCATCCTCTACTTATAAGCGGCCAAGTTTTACAGAGCAAAGACACCTTCAATCTTGTGGGCGTCACATTTGAAAGTAACCTTAACTGGCATAAACACATTGTATCTATAGCCACGGCAGCTTCGAAAAGCTTGGATTTCTCTTTCGAGCCAAAAGTATTTTTCCGCTTCTAATTTATACACTTTATATGTGTCCCAAATCCGACCTCCCCTTGGAATATTGTTCTCATATCTGGGGTATGGCGTCCCCCACAGCCCTAAGCATTCTTGATTCTATTCAAAGAAGAGCTATTCGTCTCATTAATGATCCTTCACTTACAGAAAGGTTTCCCTCTCTTGCCCATCGTCGGGCTGTGGGGGGATTTATCGCTTTTGCTAGGTACTTCCATAGGCTTCTGCTCTGAAGAATTGTCCAGTATAGTTCCTCCACTCACGGTTCCCAACAGAGAAACTCGTGGTTCCGCGCGTATGCATCCTAGCCACGGTCCAACTGGAGGCCTCCGAACTTCTCACTTTGTTCGTTCTTTTTTCCCTAGAGTTTCTAGAATGTGAAACCTGCTGCCCGCGGAGATCTTTCCTTCCCCCATCCCCACAAATCTTTAAGTATTTTAGGCCCGTGTCAACAAACTCCCTCTAACCTTGCTTAAGACACCCACGGTACGTTAGTATTAAGGCTTTAAGCCTTCTAGGTTTGTCCAAAGCTACAAAGCGGTAAAAGTTTAAAAAAGTAAAATGCCTAGTTTTAACTCACCACTAACATTAAAGAAATGCAATATATGCAGTATAATAATTGTAAGAATATTTTTTTTTTATATTAGTTGTAAGAATAAAATTTTAGGTTATTTTTGAATTCCTATTGTTTAACATGCCCGTCAAAAGTATTTAAAATTTATTTTATTATTAAATACATGTTCTTGTTACATAAAATATTATTGCTATATCAGTTTACTTTGCTCCTTAATTTTTAATAAAAAATCCTTGTCAGTACTTCAGCTTTATTTAATTAAACGATAAAATGCGCAAAAATATCCCGGAACTTCCGGGAGTAATTCCTAGAGGCAGCCGTATTCGATCTTAATTTAATTTATTGTCGAGTTGTATGTGTAAATATGTTTTACCGTACACAGCTTCGCAATTGATTAGATTTAAAATTTTCAATAAATTCGTTTTGTTGATCGTGCAAAGCATTGCGAACAGCTTTTACTTTAATGAAAGTTATATTAAAAATATTTCAACGAAATTCTGTTTTTCCGGAAATTCTTACAAAAGATTTAATTTTCAAATTAATCAATTGGACTTGGGAAGTTTAATTAAATAAATATAAAGAATAAAGGTGGAACATTTTACGCCTGCTTGTTTTAACAAAATTAGATGCTTAAATTGTGATTTGTTGTTATAGCAACAACTTTCTTTTTCGGGAATCTTTCTACGAGCCAACATATTATTAAGTTAAAAATCTCCCCAACGTGATTAACTAAAAAAA
>JACEGR010008896.1:0-31957 GCA_014170235.1 Listronotus bonariensis
AGCAGCTTAGACTTTACATTTGTCAAAAAGTACTATTATTATTTCGGCTTGTGGCAATCGTTCGGTTCGTATTGTATTATACAGGGTGATTCAAAAATTGATCACGAAACTTAAGGGGTAGTTCTACTTGACAAAATAAGGGTAGAGCTTCATATATTTTTTTCAAAATGTCATTCGTTTTCGAGTTACAAGCCATCAAAGTTTAATTTTTATTTTGGTTTTTTCGCCATATTGCATTTATTTTTTAACCAATCCAGTTGATATTTGGCACACAAAATGAGCTTTGCAGGTTCTAAAATTTTAAGACAAAGTACTTTTTTAAATACCGCCAGAGGGCACTTTACCTAAAACTTAAAATTTATTTACATCATAACTTTTTTATTTTGAGAGATATCGCAAAGCTGGAGGCGCCATTTTATAGACAATCAAAAACTTAAAAAATAAGGTACTCTTTATTAAAGTCGATAAACCTCACTTTCACATCAAAGTTACTCTACATTACATACAGGGTGTCCAGTAACTCAACCGAAAAACTTAACCAAACGATTCTACAACAAAAATAAGAAAAACTTCATATACATATATGTCCTAAACGTCTTAGTTCTGGTTAATATTATATAAATGAAAAAAGTTTTGGTTAGTTCTGGTTAGGTTATAATATTTAACACACCGTAGTTCAAAAACTAAGACGTTTAGGACATATGTTTATATGAAGTTTTTTTCTTATTTTCTGTTGTAAAATCGCCCCGTAAAGTTTGTCGGTTGAGTTACTGAACACCCTGTATGTATGTAGGTAATTTGATTGAAATTGATGAAAACTTTGATGTCTATTGGTGCCTAAACGGTGAGGTTTATCGACTTTAATAAAGAGTACCTACCTTATTTTTTAAGTTTTTGATTGTCTATAAAATGGCGCCCCAGCTTTGCGATATCTGTCAAAATAAAAAGTTGAGATGTAAATAAATTTTAAGTTTTAGGTAAAGTGCATTCTGGCAGTATTTAAAAAAGGACTTTTGTCTTAAAATTTTAGAATCTGATTTGTGTGCCAAATATTAAGTGGATTGGGTAAAAATAAATGCAATATGGCGAAAAACCCAAAATAAAAATTGAACTTTGACAGCTTTTACTCGAAAACGAATTTTAAGAAAACAAATATATGAAGCTCTACCCTTATTTTGTCAAGTAAAATCACCCCTTAAGTTTCGTGATCGATTTTTGAATCACTCTGTATAGTTTTAGATATCCCTAAATTATTTTTTTTAAATTAAAGAATAGCCACGTTCGAAATTGCTAATCTGACGTTTTTTTGTAGCTCTCCGTTTCCTTTACGTCACTCTTAAATTGTCCGATTAGTGGAATAAACTCTGTTTAGCATGTAATTAACTCACCCTATTTTAATCTGACGCGCTCAAAAATTTCTGATGATATATTTCTGTTTTTTATGATCGGCCCTGTATACGGAGCTCATATTTGGTGGAGGTACTTAACCGGGTACAAGGGATCCTTCGGTATATTAATCTGCCGCGCTGTAGTAAATCCCAAAATCCCCTCTTGGGCTCCCCTACTATTAGGACAAATAAAAAAGAAAATGATAAAAAAGGTGAACCTATAAATTTAGTGTTACCGTTGTTATTTACTGTTACAATATATTCTACAGGGTGATTAAAGTTTAAAAAATTAATTCCCTGTATGATGTGCTGTTGAAAGAGAGTAATCAAATTTATGATTATAAAATATTAGAAATGTATAATTCCAAATTTAATTACTTTCTTTTAGCACATTGTACAGTACAGGGATTAAAAATTATTCATTTTTTTCAAAAAAACTTTAATCACTCTGTAAAATGTATTGATAAAAGTAAATAACAACGGTTACGCCGGACTTATAGCTTCACCTATCTTTAATATATTTTTTTAATTGTCCTAATATCCTAATTATTGAAAGAGATATAGCCATTTAAATTAAAGCATTTTTGTATTAAATCTTAAGGAAAATATTGAACTGGTGCGTTAATTTCTTGGATAAGTGTATTTATGAAGCAAATCTGCCGCCCCCTAAAAATTTGTCGCCCGCTAAAAATTTGTCGCCCCCTAAAAATTTTCCGTCCTAGGCTCCAGCCTACTTAGTCTGCTGGTAAATCCAACACTGAACGAAATATTTTAATGTTAAAGGTTATTATATGATGGGTATGTTTTAATCCATGTTCTTTGTTTTAATATTTTGAAATGTAATTTAGCTCGATTTTAAGGATATTTTTATAATCTGACGTCACTACTATGTTACAGAAAGTTAATGATTAACAATAGGCGCGCAACTAGGATTTTAATCGTTTTATCTAAAAAATAAGACATGAGATCCATACCAAACATAAACCAGGTACTATTTGCGAAAAAAGTTAATTTTTTGGTTAGCCCCCCAGAAAAAAACAAAACTTTTAAAGGAAGAAATCCTTTATTTGTATATTTTGAGTGAATTTAATTAAATTTTATCGCCAAATATTACATTTAATTAAATTATCTATATTTTTAAAGATTTTTTTTCACTTTCAAATTTTTGTATGCAAGACTTTCAAATACCTCTAATTACAAGAAAAAAGCAGATATTGTTGCGAAATTTTAGATTTGTTGATAAAATTGGATCAAATTTACAAAAAAATAAAAATGGAGAATTTGCTTATAAATGTTTTGATTTTCTCTGGGGGCTAACCAAAAAAAAAAAAAATCTGTTGTATGCAAAGTCAGTTTACTAACGATAGCTGAACGTGACAACGTCGAAAGAATCATTACCTTTATCACCGCAGTTATTGTTTCTGTAAACAGTTGACACCACATTCACTTTTCACTGCACGCTCACTTAAGTAGGTGAGAAACAGATGTCGAACGACACGGAGATTGTGCCTCTCTGTCGCTTGTTCTGCGCTCTTGTTTGCATTTTAAGCCTTAAATAGAACGCGAGAGGTAACGGCACAGGAGTCATGTTTTTGGTGCGTGCAGCCGGGTCCATCAAATTATAAGACGTTGCGTTGTCACGTGAAAAGCGTTTTCGCAAATTTCAAAATAAAAATTTTCCTTACCAAAGTGTTTCTCTTAAGGCCAACAGCATCTAGTATATATTTGGTGTGGGTCCCATATTTCAGTTTTTAAATAAAATAATTTGAAAATCCTAGTTTCGCCCTTGATTAACGAGTTTCGATGATAGGATCCCAAAAAAACGTATTTAGCAGATTTTATGTCGCATCAGTCGACCGTCCCCATAAATCAGTTTTTTTATAAATTAATTACGTCTCAGCTTTAACACATTTTAACAGTCATAGTCATATGCGGATGTGTGCTATCTATCCCAGAAACGAATCACTGGCGTATGCTATCAACACTTTCAGGAAGAACGTAAATATTATAAAAGCAGAAAAATACATTATTATTACCATTATTTAAATTTGGTAAATTTTTCAGGGCTCGCTGCATCAACTTTTAGCAGGAGTTAAACATCTATACAGGGTGTCTCTAAAAGGTCAGTTTAAAATGCCACCACAAAATCCTTGGACTAGAATAAAACCAGTAACGTAGCTAGGCGTAGGTGGTTACCTACGGCCTCGCGCCTGGGACCCTCGCAAAGAAGGTGAAGGTATGGAATGTAATATAGGAAAAATACCGAAATAAAGATGCGGACGGTCTTGGAGACCTGAAATTGTAAATCAAAGTACAACGATTTAATGCACTTTACCTTTGTCCAAAGATTGCTGGTTTGCAAGATACATGGTGTCAAATTTTCCATGCATTTTTTTACTTGGACACCCTGTATTTCGTAAACGATCAACTTTCTAACTAAAGCAAATTGGGTTAAATGTTTGTATTTTGGCGTTAGGAAATTGTAGTTTCAACTTGTACAGACCTTCTAGAGAAACCCGGGTGGCGTAAAAAGCGTAAAAACACACAAAAGAAATTTGTTACGTAACATAAAACATTTAATCTTCAATATCTCAGAAACGGTTGCTTGCAGCAATATTTATCAAATATGCCTTTTTGTGCAAAAATGTAAGGGAACAAAAATTATTTAGTAGAATCATAATATACCCAGGCAAAAAAGTAATAACACGTAAAAAAGTTAACAACTGCAGGTGGTTCTTCCATATTTAACATCAAATTATGAGTAGCTTCCGATTTTTACCTTAAAAAACTGATTAGTGCCAAATTTTGTGCAAACATGTCTAATATTAAATGAAATATTTAAAAACAGCCAAAATAAAATAGTGGTGGATTTAAACTTTTGTGTATTAAAAAAATAGTATTAACTTCTTTATTATATTATAATTATAATTATCACACAAACTTTTGTTTTATTTTCTTGGTACAAAAACTGACCTTACTGGTGAAAACTGGATATTGATAGCTTGAGTCGTTGACTAACTATAGCGAGACTCTGATTTTATTATGATTATTATTATTTTTAATTCCTTTTTAACTTTTTTATTAATTATTTTGTTTTTTAACCTGTAAAAATATTTTTATATTACCTTTTTAGCCATAAATACAACTGCCTCATCATAAGCTTCTATATAGTTTTTAGTTGCACTAAACCACTTAAAGGCAAATCTCTTGTAAACGATTGAGCAGAGCCATTCTTACAAATTATACCTTTTGGTGTAAAAAATATAGGCAAGTTACTGGTTTACTCTGATACATACAGAGTGGGACGCCTCTGTATTTCAAGCAGAAATTTTTGCGATCTTACAATGTGCCAGGATTAACAACCAAAGGCCCCGCACAAATTGTACAATCAACATTCTTACGGATAGTCAAGCAGCCCTTGGTGCACTAATTAATCCCAAGGTATCGTCTTGGCTGGTACTAGAATGCCTCGAGGAACTCAGGGAACTGGCGGAACGCAACAACACGAGGTTGATGTGGGTGCCAGGGCATTGCGGAATTCGAGGCAATGAAAACGCAGACGAACTGGCTAGAAGGGGGTCAGCCACGACATACGTCGGGCCAGAACCAGTCCTTGAGTGCCAAAGAGCACCTTCCGGAGTGCGGTACAAAACTGGGTAAAGGACCAGCAAAGACTGCACTGGGAAAGGCTTCCTCAACACATGCATGGGAAAATATACATCAGTGGACCATGCACAAAAAGAGCTAAAGAACTACTCAAAATGGGTAGGAATCAGCTAAGAACGATCACAGGTTTCCTCACCGGACATGCTCCAGTGAAAGAACACCTAAATAAAATGGGATTATACAACGGAGATCTGGACTGCAGATTATGTGGAGCAGAGACCGAAACAGTATCCCACATACTGTCAGAGTGTGAGGCACTGGATCACAAAAGACAGGCAATCTTCGGGGATATTAGAGTGCCCCCGGAAACATATGGTACGCACCCAGCAGACCTATACCGCCTTCTTCAAGGAACTAGGGTACTGGAATGGGTACAATAAAACGGGAGTTTGGTACAATAAGCCTTCAGGCTGCAGTGCCACCGGACATGCAGACGGCTCCCTGGGAAAAAAAAATGAGTAGCTTCCGATTTTTACCTTAAAAACTGATTAGTGCCAAATTTTGTGCAAACATGTCTAATATTAAATGAAATATTTAAAAACAGCCAAAATAAAATAGTGGTGGATTTAAACTTTTGTGTATTAAAAAAATAGTATTAACTTCTTTATTATATTATAATTATAATTATCACAAAAACTTTTGTTTTATTTTCTTGGTACAAAAACTGACCTTACTGGTGAAAACTGGATATTGATAGCTTGAGTCGTTGACTAACTATAGCGAGACTCTGATTTTATTATGATTATTATTATTTTTAATTCCTTTTAACTTTTTTATTAATTATTTTGTTTTTTAACCTGTAAAAATATTTTTATATTACCTTTTTAGCCATAAATACAACTGCCTCATCATAAGCTTCTATATAGTTTTTAGTTGCACTAAACCACTTAAAGGCAAATCTCTTGTAAACGATTGAGCAGAGCCATTCTTACAAATTATACATTTTTTGTGTAAAAAAATATAGGCAAGTTACTGGTTTACTCTGATACATACAGAGTGAGACAAAAAGTTGGGATTTTTGGGAAATTTGCAGGAGTGTAGCATGCGCCCTCTAGTTTACTTATAAAAAAATATCAGATCTGAATACCGTATGTCAAACAACCCCTAGGTACCAAGTTCTATTAAAATATTTAAAACGGATCCAAAATGATCGAAATATATTTAATTTTTTTCACTTTGACAATCTGTATCTTCCATATTATCAACGTTTACATGTAGGTATATTTGGTTAAAATTATTTTTTTTTGTATAAAGGATCTGTGACTTTTTTATGTACCATTAATTAGCGGGCACCCTTTATATTTGTCCAAATGAAATATTTTTAAAAATAGGGGTTTATTTGATTAGACAGTTACTCTAAGTGCCATACCAGATTATTTTAGGATTACCTCTATTTTACAACCGAGTATAAAGCCATTTTTTGTTGTTAATACGGTTCAAAACATTTTAAAAGCATTAGATTTTCTTGCTAAACAGTGACGTCATATACGTCACGTATATAACCGTGTTTGAATACATCTCGAAAAATGGTTTAAAAACAATATAGTTATCCTTGTCGGGCGGGCAAATGCACTGAACTTATTAGAAACTTTGTTTCCGTCAACTTTTAACATGAATGAAAATGGCAAGTGAAATTTTTTTATATCCGGTGTAAACTTAAGTACATATTAACCCTAAAAAATAAAAATCATAATCCTAACCTAAAAGCTTATTGGGCTGTGACGCAACGGTTTGAAAACCTACATTTTTATGATTCTAATATTTATATTGTCATTTTCGAATACGGTTTGAACCACTACGACGAATGCATTTAGCAAGAAAATTTGACTTAAGAGAAGGAGGTGACATTTTTATTAACAGAAAAGTGGTTTCCCATTAGTAACATTAGACACCCTGTACGTTAGTTGTTTGAACAAAAATTTATGGTTTCGCATAAAAAATAATAAAATATATCAAAAGATTAGGGGTGGTTATAAAAACGCACGATTTTACTTACTTGTTTGTTCTTTTTGGTAATGGGAAGTTAAGTAGCCATATACGTCAGTAGTCACGAAGGTAATAGTTACAGATATAACGCACGCCAATATTATAAAAAGGTAGTTTACGCATTAAAATCTACATCTCAATCCATTTATGACTGAGTGGGTAGATTGAATGATTTTCATGGAGATTATTTACCAACTTTACCAAATTAGCGTGAAAATAAAGTAAAAAAATGCTAGTTTTGCATAAATAAAGTGTAACTTTTGTATTTTATCAATTTCGCTATAACGTAGCATGAGTTAACTAATGGAGTTTCGGTCACGATAACGATAAAATAAGCAGAAACTAGCCAGTGGTGTAGTTAAGTCAATGAAGCGGATTAACGACAATTTGACGCAGACAATTGGTCGCGCGACAAATTGACGCGGCATTTGAGAATAACCTTAACTGGCATAAACACATTTTATGTATAGCCACCGCGGCTTCAAAAAAGCTTGGATTTCTTTTCCGAGCCAAAAAGTATTTTTCTCCTTCCAATTTATACACTTTGTATGTGTCCCAAATTCGACCCTCTCTGGAATATTGTTCTCATGTCTGGGGAATGGCATCCCCTACAACCCTCAGCATTCTTGATGCATTTCAAAGAAGGGCTGTTCTTCTTATTAATGATCCTTTACTTACTCAAAGACTTCTCTTCTTCTCTTACCCATCGTCCAGCTGTGGGAGATCTATCGCTCTTCTATAAATACGAATTATCCAGTATAGTCCCTCCTCTTGCAGCTCCCAACAGAGAAACTCATAGGGCCGCGCGTATGTATCCCTATACGGTTCAATTGGCCAGGCCCCGAACTTACCATTTCGTTCGTTCTTTTATCCCTAGAGTTTCTAGACTGTGGAACCTACTGCCAGCGGAGGTCTTTCCTTCCCCCAAATATTCAAGTTTTTAAGTCCCGTGTTAACAAACTTCCTCTTACCCTGCTTTTTACTCCATCGTAAATAAAACATGAATGAACTTTTCCTAAACGCTTGTGGGTGACGCCCACTTTGTTTGTCATTTCTGTTGGTTTCTGTCATTTGACAATTTGGAAAGCCAAAAGTGATCAAATAAAGCTTATAATGCGTTTTTTGTGTATTTTCTGGTGTTTGTTGGTGATTAGAAAGTGTTTTTAAAGACAATATGGGTAGGCAGTGCTTTGTTTGTAGAAGGGTAGACTATTCATTTTCGCACCTCACTTTTCACAGTTCAATAGAGACCAACGTCGTTGGGTGCATACTATCGACCAAGGTCAAAAAGTGAGTCCGCCATTTTCATTTCTCGCTTACCTTACCCCCTTTGCCTATAAGGATTGTTGGCTTAATGTTTATCATAAAATTATGAATGAATCGCTGGGTCCATACGTCGTTGGTCGCAGCCACAATTCGACGCGGTCAAATAGGACGCATTTACATTTTGACGCAGACACAATTATTCGCAAAAATTACCAAATTACATAATACAATATATTTGAAAAATAATATTAAAATTTAAAATTTTTATTTTTTGGTCGAAATCGGTCGTTTTATCCGTGACTATAATAGATACATGGATATAGCCTCATCTGGCTTACATTTTTTAATTTACTTTATTAAGTAATAAGAAAAATATTTAAATAACCAGAACTAACCATGACCCTCCTAATAAAATTACTCGCACAAAAGATAAAAGTTAGTTCTGGTTACAAGTGCTTGTGCTTTTTAGTGTGGTCCCACTCCACGGATATACGTGGATTGAGTAATAGCCACGGAGAAAAAAATAATCATGTCAATCCGTGGATATAATAGACACGAAAACAGAAGTTGAAATTTTCTAGATATAACCGTGGATGTATCCTAAGGTCAAATATTAAGCAATATACTGAATATTACAACGGTATTTCTCATTGTCACCGTCGAATTGAGCTGCGTCGAATTGTGATGCGACGGATTGTCGCATACGACAAATTGTCTCATGCGACGAATTGTCGCATGCGACGAATTGTCTCATGCGACGAATTGTCTCATGCGACGAATTGTCTCATGCGACGAATTGTCTCATGCGACGAATTGTCTCATGCGACGAATTGTGTCATGCAACGAATTGTCTCAAGCGACGAATTGTCGTACATCGAATTGACGGCGTCGAATTGTCACGCGTCGAATTTGCCGCGACGAATTGACGTGACACCTAATGAAGCTGTAAAACAAGCAAACGCTGAAAGTCCTCAGAAACAGCTCCGATTCTAATATTTTTTTTAACTTTTAGTTTTTAATGTTATTTAAAATTCTCTTAGAGGAGGGAAATATTTATTTGTATTTTTTAAACAATATAAATATTATTTATACAGGGTGTCCTATAAATTTACCGTCAAAAGTCAAAGAGGTGATTCCCATACAAAAAATGGAACAATCCCTTTATATGAACGTATACCCTAAACGTCCTACAGGGTGTTAAAATTTAAAAAAAAACAATTCTTTTACAATAACTTTTTATCAATACAGAAATTTTTGAAAGATTTAAAGATATATCTGCTATGCATCAAAAGACATTTTTTGATTTGCAAAAACAAAAAAATCAGTGTAGGTAGTTTGTGAGAGATTACCTGGAAATATTTTTAAGAAAAAATGGTACACCACTGCATTTTTCTTACAATAAAATATTATTTCAGATATCCGTTAGGTTTGAAACAAATTTGGGCTTTTGACTCTTTTTTATTTCAATGTACAGTTTTCACTTAAAAAATAAAAATCATATCTCGGCATGATCAAATCGCTATCTATTTAGTATATGATAGTCATGTAAAGAGTACTTTCAGAGAAACTATTCCAGGTGTCTCTCGCCGATTCTAGGATCTGCTTAGAGGTCGTCCATAAGTTACGTGAGGCATTAAGGGGGAGGGGGTCGAGTTGAATCTCACCAAATCTGACTGTGGGGAGAGGGGGGTCTCTGCAAATATCACGTCATTTCTTTACCTCTAGAAACAGAAAAAAAGGAAACGGTATTTGGACAGGTTTTCCACGAAAAAAAATGTATTTTGTGATGCAGTATCAGTATTTTGGTCAAGGACCTTATTTTGCTCTTCAAAATTATTTCAACAACAAAATCAATATTACGGTTTAAAAGGTGGTGCCTTTCTACACATAGAAATCCCATGTGAGATTGGGGGATGGAGGTTTGAACGAAATCTCACCAAACACCAAATCTCACCAGGGGCGAAGGGCGGGGGTCGAAAAATTGAAAAAAACCTTACGTAATTTTGTTTAGGTAATGTGGCTTATTACCCACCGCCATTACCCACGCTCATTACCAACATCCATTACCCATGACTGTCATAAGGTGCTTTAAATGTGCATAAATAGAGTAATTTGTAAACCTATATGTTTTTGACAACTTCGTTTTCTAAGTTCTGTTTAGTGCAGTGGGTGTGTACCAGATTTCAATATAATATTTAGAGTGGTACCTATAAGGAACATTATAAAAAAATATATTTTTTAAAGTTTACTTTGTTTCTCAAAAGTTAAGACAGTCAGGTTATAAGTTTCTTTAAACTTTCTTCGTAAAATCATCTAAAGATTCATACCCTCTGTTTCCTAAAAATACAAAGCATGGTAACGCGTGTTCTAAGCTAATCGATATAGTAGGGGAGTTCACGATGCTAAATGGGGATTTACTCGAGCATCAAAAGGACCTATTGGGTTGCAAAGCTTAGATGATAAGAAGAAAAAAAGTTATATAATGTATATCTTTTCATCGGTGGGTGAAGCGGCTATAGACTTTTGTCAAAAAATTATATATTTTATGTTATCCCTAAATAATTTTCTTTAAAATAAAAAAAATCTACGCTTGAAAATGTTAAACTGACGTGTTTTTGTAGCCCCCTGTTTCCTTTACGCCACTCTCAAATTGTCAGATTAGTGGAATATACACTGTTTAGCATGTAATTAACTCACCCTATCTTAATCTGACGCGCTTGACAATTTCTGATGGATATATTTTTGTTTTTTATAATCGGCCATGTATACGAAGCTCATATTTGGTGGGGTTATTTACCCGGGTACAAGCTATCCTACGGTATATTAATCTGCCGCGCTGTAGTAAATCCCAAAATCCCCTTTTGGGTTCCCCTACCAATATATGCTCTAAAATAATCCGAATTACAAATCATTACGGCGATACAATAATCCTCGGATAAGAAAAAAGGAGTATTCAGAAAAAATAACTACTACATTGATAACTTTCTTTGCAAAAGTAAAAAACCGTCCCGAGATAAATGTCCATATTATTTTAAAATTGTAAAAAACAATTAAAATTCTAAATACAGAAGAGGTGGTGCTTACGGAAACTTTAGGAAGTTATTATTTACCAAAATAAAATTTGATTACATGCGATGCTTCTGACAAGTTACTATTTTTTTAAAATAAAATTCTAATAGAGTTTAAAAAGGGTATTCATGAATGTTTAAAATTATCTTAAAAAATTAACCGGTCTAACAAACTGTTAAATACTGAAAGGAAAATATTCATTTAAAACTAAGCAAAATATCAAAAATATTTGAAAACAAAAACCGTACTGCCATTTGTCTAATTTAAAGATAATATAAAAATTACACAAAAGTAATTGGCGTACATGTTTTTGTTATAATACTTTTTCAGTTGCTACTCGAGGCATAACTGGATTTTTAACCAATCAAGAATAAATAAGCCACTTAGTACTATTAATATCACTGCCAACTTTAATAAAAAATGTGTAAGGAATATTTAAGATACACCTATATAGGGTGTCTACTTAAGTTGACATCATATGAAACACTTTTTATTATTAGTTTTACGAAAAAAGTAATTTCTTTCTGCATGGTCTAAAAGCTACAATGCAATTATTAGGTTTTAATTTTTTGTAGTGGTACACGATGTATGTCAAAAAATAGGAAAGTAAGTTTATTTGACATAATATCAAAATTTTTTATAAAGAAAAGATATTTAGAATTAAACATAACATTCAAATATGCAAACTTGTTTATTTGCAAGAAGAACTTTTTCTTTTTTTTTTAATTTTACATTGATAACGGTGAAAATTTAGGTTTGTACATTAGGGCATACTTATTTCGAAATGTTAAATGTAAAAAGGCTTAGGAACTGTAAAAACAAAAACACAGAATCCCTCGTTATCGCAGAAAAAAATATTTAAAAGCTATTACATAATAACGTTCGATATTATGAATAATATTAGTACTTTCCTCTTGAGCAAAATTCACATTTTTTTACCACTTCGTATACCACTGCAAAAATATATAATTGATGATTGCATTTTAGGTCTTTTTTTTAAATTATTAATTATTATTAAAGTCAAAATGTTTTCCATACGGTCGAAATTAAGTAGACACGCTATATAACTTCAACGTATTTTTAAGCTTTGGTATATGTTTTTGTAAACTACCCTGTATATTATAAGAACACACTTTCTTTGACGTATTTCAAGAAGCATTCCTTGGTGTTAAGTCTGATGACTCGGGTGGCCATGAAACCGCGTCCTTAGGTAATTAATTACTGTTGCCAAATTTTACTGATAAGCAACTAATTTTTGTTTTATTCTTCGATTTTAACAATATGACAAATGAAAATAATTATTATAATTAATGTGACATGGTTGGTTACACAAAATTTTAATCAATAATAATTATGTTAAAAATAAGTTAGCAAATTTTAAACGTATGTAAATAGAAAATTGGTACTTTAAGTGGCTACTTACTGATAAAAGTTTGTATTTTCCAACTAATCATAATAATTACCGAGTTATAAAGCCCTTGTTTTGCTGTAAAAATTTAATCATTGTTATGTTTCTAATATTAGCTTGTATATCGGTACAGTGACATAAATACATTTTAAAAATAAGTTCTTTTACCCACGCTTTATTATACATTGGACTGCAATAAATAAAAACGCCGTGGTTTTTGTAGGAAAATTTTAAAAATATTTAATAGTTTATTAAATAAGAAAGTTATGTTTACAAAAATTTACACACGAGCTCTCAAATATTGAGTAGTTTTTTAAGTGACTCATACGTTCAATGACCCAAAAAAGGATGGGACATATATAAAAAAAAAAAACTGATTCTTAAAATTAAAATAAAAAGTTAAGCAATTACCTCTGCTTATCCAGTAACCTGAAAATCAATAATGACATCCGGCTTATGGGAAATAAAAATAATTAAAATATCACCAATTGAGATATTAGTTGATGATATCTAAAAAGTATTTTTTTTTTCAAAACGACAACCATTATTTTTTTATAAAATCTTATTTACTTAAACTTGTACACTATTACACTCGGCACCAGAGGCGCACTTACAGCCTTGCCGCCCGTAGGCTATTTTATTTTCGCCGCCCCCCAGCCTTGCCGCCCGTAGGCTATTTTTATTTTCGCCGCCCATTTTCTCATCTTTTTCCATCTGAAAAAGTTTAAAAGAGCAAAATTAAAAAAAAGGTCCCCACTTCCATTTCTTTCGATTGTGGGTACAAAGAATTTCAAATCCAACAAAATTATTCATCATGAAAAAATTTTGAAGAGCAAAAAGAAAAAAAAGTCCTCACTTCCATTTATTTGCCGCCCCCAAAATCCGCCGCCCTCAGCCTAATGGCAAAGGCGCCACTGCTCGGCACTGTAAAAAGTGTTACATTAAAACTACAATGATAATGATGGGTTATTTGGGGCCATTGATGTGATATGTATTAATACATTGCATATGTAATTTTACAACTTATAAAAAATTGCTGTAAAATTGGGTATGGTAATTTTACAATTAGATCCGTGTCTGTGTTTGTTGTCTTTAGGTTATATTAATATTAAAAAACACATATATATTTTCCAACACTGATGTAAAAATAATTTTTATATGGGATGTAAGTATTTGGTAACAATACAAGAGTAGGTATTTATTTTAAAATCACATTAAAGTTACAATATTACGAAAGCGTAGAAGGGCCACACTACTTTTTTTCAAATTCTGTAAAAAATACAAAAATTTTGTAAAAAAATACGGAATTTTGTAAAAATACGGAATTTCGTAAAAATCGGAATTCCGTAAAAATACGAAATTCCGTAAAAATACGAAATTTCGTGAAAAATACGGAATTTCGTAAAAAAATACGGAACTACAAATGATCCCAGCAACGCATTTTTTAGGAAATTCCGTATTTTTACGAAATTCCGCATTTTTTTACGGAATTCCGTATTTTTTACGAAATTCCGTATTTTTTACGAAATTTTGTATTTTTTACGGAATTGCGTATTTTTTTACGAAATTCCGTATTTTTTTACGAAATTCCGTATTTTTTACAAAATTCTGTATTTTTTACAAAATTTTGTATTTTTTTACGGAATGTCCATTTTTTACGGAATTCCGTATTTTTTACGGAATTCCGCATATTTTTACGAAATTCCAGTATTTTTACGAAATTCCGTATTTTTTTTACGGAATTTCATATGTTTTACGAAATTCCGTATTTTTTACGGAATTTCGTATTTTTTTTTGAATTTCGAATTTTTTTACGGAATTCCGCATTTTTTTACGAAATTCCGTATTTTTTTACAAAATTCCGTATTTTTTACGAAATTTCGTATTTTTTACGGGATTTGAAATAAAAAGTAGTATGTGGCCCTTCTACGCTTTCGTACAATATAGATCAAGTGATTAAAAAGTTGTTATATGTTGTTGCTTGTGGTGATTATTATCTACTCATGGTTATACCCTAGTTGCTAAAGCACGAATGCTAAACAACGATTTAAAAGAAAAACCTTAATTATTTTGTAAAACATATTATGTCAAACTTAGATAAGCTCAAAGCTCACAAAATATGGTAGCCTGCTTGGTGGTGTTTCACATTAGGTACTCAATAGCAATTGCATTAAATGAAAACTTTTCCGCCTTTCCGTCCTAACTTTAAAATATAAGCGTCATTACAACGATTTGCATTGGTCTTAGCTGATAAATCAGTGGAAATTTACACTTTAAAGTACAATTAATGTAAATTTATGGTTCTCATTGTACTTTCTACAATTTTAAAAGCAAATTTACGTTTTGTGTGTAATTTTAATGTAAAATTGCAATAAATGGTAATTTAAAATTTAGACACACGGCAGCGTCTCAAGTCAAGTTCAAGCAAAGGAAACGGCTACAACGCGAGTGCAACATTACACGAACCACTTGGTGCCACTTATGATCGATCCATAACCTAAAACCTATTTAACGTAAAGACATGAAACGACATGTGTTTATTTATATTTATGAGGACAACTAGAAGCCTAAATTTCATAAAGCAAACCTAAACGGCTATAAAGATATAAAAGTCCAAAAGTCGTCAATTTTTCACTGACTGACTGACTTACTGACATATAGTTTATAAACCTAAATCACTCACAAATGACCTAGAAAAATAAAATGGATGGAATCCACAGGGCCGTTCCTAGGGTGACTTGCGTCCTGTGCAAAAAATTATTGAGCGTCCCTGGAAGAAAATTTAAATTGAGGTACAAATTTTTTGAAGAGCAAAAAAAAGAACTCCACTTTCACAATACATTACAAAAGTCCTTTATTAAAGTATTCCACACATTGTTTTTTTTATTTCATAAATGTTTTTAAAGAGCAAAAAAATAAAAATAAAAAACAATACAATTCCACTGGTTTCAACTTTAAAAACATATATCCTAAATACTGCCCTTCATTTGGCAAAATGGCAGAATACAATAATTGTGTGCAAGCGTAGAAAAAATTTTGAAAATTAAAAAAGTTAAAAATAGGGGGTTCCTAAGTCCCCATACAAAAAAAAGTTTGTTTAAAAACTATATCATATTTTTAAAAATTCGCAATAATTTATATGTACGCAAAGCCAGATGTAAAGTTGTTACTTATAACCTCTATTTAGGTATCTACTATGTTAAATAAAGCCGATGAGTTCTTATGAGCTTTTTTATGAAAACAAATATATTATATTGGCAAAAAAATTAGCTTCTTTTTTCTATCATGTGACTTTCATCCATTTGCGTAATATTTTAAAATTTGCCTTTTAAAGGTTAAATGAATACCCGGAAATGCAAATGAATAATAATCATTAAATTTTGAATAGTAAAAACAATATAAATTTTTAAATTACCTACCCATTTTGTTGTTTATGCGAGTTGGAGTTAAATGACCCTGTCAAGCTATAAACATTTTTAATCTCACTTAAATAAAGACATATAATTCCATATTAACAATTAAATTAATTATATATACGTGTCGTATTGTTTGGTGAACATGTTTTTTCAACGTTTTTTGGCATTGTAATTATTTTGGGTGATATTTGGTCATTTTTAAAAGACGTCGAAAAGCTTTTCATATTGTTTTTACACTTTTGACTGGGCAATTAATTACATTGTTTATTTAAAGAATGCGATTAAAAAAACAAATTATATTTTAACTAACAGGGTGTTTTAAAATGCGAGAAGTTTTAAGAATTGATTCTTTGTTTAAAGACAAGAGTAGTTTGTTTGCTGGTTAAAAAGGCAACCATTAGCCCCACACATGAGACGTACGACCGCCGTACGCCGTACAAAAAAATTGCCTGAAAAATAATGCAACGCAACACTTACGACCTCGCGCAGTAAAAAATCGAGAGTGGACGAACATGCGCACTGGGAGAATACAACACCGGTACACTGTGGCCCCCAGGGTTGCCAGATCAGTCAGCGCAATTTACCCAATTGATATTTAAAAATCCCCTAAATTTGCGACTCAAAAGCAAAAATCCCCATTTTTTTTTTTAAATTAACTGATTTATTTATTTATTATTATTTTTTTTGAAAATAAAATGCTTTCTTCATGCACATGAAATCCCCAAAAACAGGCTTTCTAACGAAAAAATCCCCACACTTCTATATTTATTGGACATTATGTTATTACTTCAAAAACTAATTAAAATATAAGCTATAACATATGGCAATTGCCGAGCACTGCAGGGTTGCCACAATGATTTTTATAAAAGTATTAGATTCCAGAAAAAAAGTACTAGAATGTACTAAATTTCAGAAATAAGCTAAAGCTAAAAAATCGTTTTTAACATCCAGTAACTTTTGGTCAATTTGTCGTCTTGTAACACCTATACTGGTAATATTATAGCCGTTTTGCCAAATAAAAAATAATTTTGAGGAGCAAAAAAACAAAAAAAAAGGGCCTCACGTTCTTTTCTTTCAATTTTCCAATTCTACGGACTATTGTAGCTGTTTTTCCGATCAAAATTATTTTGAAGAGCAAAAAAAAAGGTCTTCACCTTGTTTTCTTTCAATTCTACGTACTAAATTAAATTAAATTCTAAATCATCACACAGCCACTTCATTTTAAGAAAAAGTACTAGATTTTGATCAGTCCGTACTAGATCACTAGATTCTATTAAAAAGTACTAGATCTAGTACAAATGTACTAGCAGCAACTCCAATAACCAAGCAAGCATAAGCTATTCATAGCCTATTTTTTCAACACAACGGCTATAGAAAAGATAAAAGACGCGCGTTTGGGAATCCCAGGCCAGACAGGGCTTTCGATACCAAAAACACGTCGAACGCTGCTGGGTCGATAATATAGAATCCTAATTTTTCTTGTTTAATTTGTTTAATGCATCAACATGAGATGGTGCCACTAATAAGCAATTTTGACAAAACAAATAGATAGGTAATTTGTTTAATGCATTAACATGAGATAGCGCCCCGCGCCACTAATAAATAATAAATTGGGAATAATTTGATTAAATAGAATTTAGAATTTCAAGAATATAGATTGGAAAGTTTGCAGTTTGGATAGTAAAGTAATAAAATCTTAAATCCCCTTCAATTCCCCAAATGAAAATTATTTTCCCCAGAAGAAATCCCCAGAAAAAAAAATACCCAAAAAAATACCCAAACTAAAAAAAATACCCTGATTTTTGGGGAAAATCCCTAATCTGGCAACCCTGTGGCCCCCGTCCGCGTTCTGACCGTAACGCTTATTAGCTACCGTACTTCGAACGAAGAACCCAGAAAAGGAAGCATACATTTTTTCCGATAATGCGGATAGTCTGTTTAGTGCCTGCGCGTCAAACCTCGGGGGATGAGTGGCATTCAAGCGCACAAACAATTTTTTCGCCCATGAAAAGTAACTTTTGTTTCGCGCAGGTAATAAGATTGGCAATCCATCGAGATCAGTCAATAATACCGACCCGTTCAAAAGTTAAAACTAAATGCTACACCTAAAGCATTTCATATTCTTTAAGATATTTGTGGTATCAATATTCTAGTGTTATTCCTTTGTTTAAAAATTTAAAGCGGGTAGCTTTTTGTACTTCCTATAAACGCCGAAAAACGAAAGAATAATATAAAAAAAAGACATAATGGTCTAGAAAGTTGCACCTACTCCGATTTTAACGAAATTTTGTTTTTTGAAGAGTGGATCCGAATCTAAAAGATTTTATTTCAAAAGCGATTTGAACTCTAAGATAGCCATCATAAAATTAAAAATTAAAGTAATTTTCTATTTTCACTTTTTTTTTGCAAACAATTTGGATTTAAAGCTAAATTGACACACAATGTGTGATTGACATAGATAACCCACATTTAGATCCGCACTGGCAAGAAGCATTTTTCGTTTTTACGACCTCGCGCAGTATACAAATCGAGGGTGGACGAACATGCGCACTGGGAGAATACAACAATGGCACTCTGTGCCCTCTGGCCACGCTACCGTCCTCAGAACGAGAAACTGAGAGAAGGCGTCGTTTACCCTCGATTTGCTTGTACACAAACTCGTTTTTCGCCCATGAAATGTAACTTTTGTTTTGCGCAGGTAATAACATTGGCAATCCATCGAGATCAGTGGTGAATTGCAGCATTAGAAAACCTGTTTTCTTACAAAATGCACAAACAAAATAAATATTTTCTATCGTTTAAAATACTGTCTAAAAAATACCGTAACCGTACAAAAGTTAAAACTAAATGCTACACCTAAAGCATTTCATTTTGGTTTATATATTTGTGCTATTAATATTCTAGTGTTATTCTTTTGTTCAAAAATTTAAATCTCGGTAGCCTTTTTTACTTCCTATAAACGCCGAAAAACGAAGAGAATGCTGAAAAATAACGTTAAGGTAATTGTGTGGAAATTTGTAGCACCTCTAATTTTCACAAAATTTAGTGAGGAATTTTTGTTGCGCGGATCACAAATCTTAAAAAAAAATCGAAAATATTTTGAACTTAGCATAGGCATCATTAAATTAAAAATTAAACTAATTAAATTATTTTTACATTTTTTTTTGCAATCAATTCTTAATTTAAAGCTAAATAGACACAAAATGTTTGATTTACACCATTTAAATCGAATTTTAGTTATCTTTTTACTTGTTTTAATTTTTTTGTTTTTTTGTACTCTTAATTTAATTTTTGGCGTGTACCCAAATAATTACCATCTATCTAATATAAGAGTCCGTGATAATTGATGGTCAAGTTTTTCTTGTTGTTGTGGCAGTTAATATCGTGTTTTTTAAATAATTTTTATAATTTATTTAATAAATGCAATAAAAAATACAAGGAGAATTGGTCTACAATTTGTGCTAGCTGTTTTGTTGGTTGTTATCATAGATTCCGTTAAAAATCCTGCCATAAAGCAAAAAGGTGCAAAATCGGATTTGTTATGTCTGCAGTTTAAGTGTAAATATTCAAGAACTTAAGTTTTGTCACTTTACATAAAATTACGCGGATGGTTAGCTGGTAACTACTCTTTGTTTTATTTAGGTTTTTAGACTATGATACCTAATATTTTGTGAAATTTGTTTCTTGTTTTTAAAAGTGCTTGCTTCTAGCCGAGATGCAAACCCAAAATCGTATATTTCTGTAAATATGGTAAATATTTTCGACACTTTTGATCTAGATACCCATTTTTATCAGCTGATTAACCGAATTGCAACACTGCTGCTTCCTAATTTGAATTTTCTATCAGGCAAAAAAACACGAATTACGACTCTCTCATATTAATTCAAAAGGCTTCCGAATAAAAATAAAAGGTGTCTCTCTCAAAATAAACATTGAAACATAGAAATAACTCTCTGGCTCACTATTTATTATTTGTCAAATCCTATTTTTACGACTTAAAAATAATTTTCAGAGTATCTAAACTAGGCATCTCCAAATTATTTTCAGTTGGTTTACGTTGTTTTAAAATCAACGACAGGGGCGTTCTTAAATATTAATAGTGATAATAATTAAATGTTGCATACTCCTATTTAGTTGTTTAAAAAAAAATATTTTATAAATATATAATTTAGTCAGTAAAACCGGGGTATACGCGGTCATGCAAACCTGAAACGCACTTGCATGAAAGCAAATGTCAAATGAAGCCTTTGATACACACGATTCAGATGTACCTGTCAGTTCTGAGTCAGTTTTGGCAGCTGGTGGCGTGATCAACTTAAACATAAGCGTAATTCAGCGAAGAGATTTTTAAAATTTTTGTCAATGTATTCATTACTTTTAACTTTACAAAAGCATGGATAATTGGTACATATCTATAAAATCACGCAATACATCTTCCTGGCGCCAAAGAGCCATTTTGTTAATTCAAAACCAACAATATAACCCCGTAAACGACGTCCCTAAACTGAAACGTTAACTGACGTGTCCTACACATGCACAAGTTTGCACGACGCGCGCCACGAAAAATCAAACTCGGACATCGAGTCGTATGCCAAGCCAGATGTGGCAGTTTTTAAATACACACGGTCAAATTTGCGCGCGAGCTTTGGCTTTTTGACAGAAGTGACAGTTTTGCATAACCGTGTATACCCCGGTTAAGAGGAGGCACGGTTGGGGACTTTTTCAGGTGGAACAAATTTTGTGAGTAACTAATAATGCTATGGTGTTTCCTAACTACGGTATGAAACCTAAGGAGGTAATTTCTGATGTCTTTTTAAAAATATATGCCCGGACTTGCTTAATTTCTGAGTTAAAGGGCGTTAAAGTTATTTAAAAAAGTAGGTATTTTTTAATTTTTTAAAAATCCTTTAACAAATTTCCATAATATTTGGTACACCTATTTAATTTTATAATGCGCTTTTATACCTCTACCTAGATTAATATAATTGAGTCCAGTGGCGTCTCAGTAGGCACCAGAGCCGATATTATTGGAAAAAAAGTACACCACTGATTTTTTATAAAGTGTTTATATTTTTTCCGATTAAGTAATTAAAAATGTTAATTTTTAGTCTCCTGTATTTTCTTGGTATTAAGCTTTGTTTTCTAGAAAAAAATTAAAGCAACTTTAATTTCTTCTAAAAAGTACCCATAGGCAGCATGATATAAAAAAACAAAATAAAAAATAAACAACTATTTGGCTTACAATAAGTAAGCAGTCGTGTTTTTAATCGGAAATCGTCAATTTTCCCTGTCGAAATTGTCGAAAACTATATATTTTTCGAATAGACATTCTTTTACAAACTTACCCTTATTTTTATTGCCTAATAGGATAAGGTTATATAAGATAAGGGTTTCCATTTAAAAAAAAACTTTGACTTTGTCGTAACAATTTTTAACGATTATCTTAGATCCCTCGGTATTTATTAATTGTAAAAATATCGATACAGTCTACTTAAGAAGTTATTATTTTACAAGGAACCTAACCCCAACTCATATTAAAAGCTTTTGTTTAAAAGAAACTGATGGTTTTGTAATGGCTTGCAAACGTCAATTTTGACAAAAATTTTAAAATAAGTCAGAAACGGTTGGACTTAGAGGTATAGAAAATTATTTATAAATTATGTTTTAAATTTTACGAATCTGAAAAATAATATCAGAATCTATTTACAACTAGATCGTTATAATATATAGGGTTTTCCATTTAAAATAAGGACAGTTGACATTAACTTTCAGTATAACCGAAAGTGGTAGAGCTGTCAAAATATTTTAGTTGTATGTCCCCACTGACTTTATAATATTATCAAATTTTCAAAATTTTTCAAAGCGTCCTTTTCGATAAATCGATCGCGACAGTTCCTGGTGGGACACCCTGTATAAACCCATAGGATTAGTTCTGGTTAGTAGTATCACTTTTGAATTAGGAGAAATTTCACATAGCAACGTAATTGTAGATGTTTTCAGGCATTAATTACTTTAAGGTTTTCGATTTTAAAACTTTGTTTTGAAATATTACTTTTACCGAGTGATATTAGCGAATTTTTTATAAATGCTCGCCAGCCGTCAGTTACCACCGCGACCTATGGAAAATCCATAAAATTGGTCAGTCATTGATGTTCAAATAATTAATTGTAAAATTAGTTATTGTTGGTTATAGTACAAGATCCAAATAGGAGGCGACTTTTACCCATTTGTTTACCGGATAATAACTGTTTTATATTAAAGATAGTATTTATACAAAGGTTTAGCCATAGGATTGTCTATAAAAATTAGGTTAAGGTCATATTTAATTTAAAAAAATAACCTTAAAATTGTTGACACACCTTGTATAATGGCAACTCCTATATTTTTAAATACGTACGTATGCTAGTTATTAAAATATATACCCTACTCAAAAATTGTTCGCATATGCTCGATATCTTTCATAAGCTTTAATACAAAAATGCTTTGATTTAAATGGCCAAATCTCTTTTAATAATTAAGTTATTAAGACAATTAAAAAAAGAAAATGTTAAGAAAACGTGAAGCTATAACTTTATATTAACCGTTGTTAATTTACTGTTAGCAATACATCCTACGGAGTGATAAAAATATTGAAAAATGAATAATTTTTAATTGCCCTATATAATGTGCTGTTAAAAGGGAGAAATCTCATTTGTTAATAATTTATACCCTTACCTATTCCTGATATTTTATAATCACAAATTTGACTACACCCTTTCAACAGCACATCATACAGGGCGATTCAAAATTAATCGAGCATATGCGATAATTCTTTTGAGTAGTGTATTTAAACAATACAGAATCTACCAAAAACATTCTTTAAAGTTTAAAAATTTAAATTAGCCTTATTTATAAAATCAAAGAAATAAAATGTACTAAATATATTAATAGTAGAAGTACTGTTATGTACAATAAAAAAAAGGACATTATACAGGGTCAGTCAAAATTTTAAAACTTATATTTTTTAATTGGTCATAGCCTTGACATAATTTTTGTAGGCAATCCTATGGCAATACCTCTGTTTAAATACTATCTTTAATATAAAACTGTTTTTATCCGGTTAACAGATGGGTGAATATCGTCTTCTAATCGGATCTTAAACTATTAACGCTATTAGTATTTGCTTCTGCATTAGGAGAGATGTCGCATAGCAATGAAATTGTGGATGTATTCAGGTATTAATTACTTTTATGTTTTGGATTTTAAATTTAATTTAAAAATTAATTATACAGTGTGTGCAAGATAAGGATCCTAAGCATGGGAATCTCAGTACCTATTGGAGATACAGCTTAGGTTAAATTGGGAAAAAGTTGTGTTTTTTAAAGCTTATTTACATGCCGTTTAAAAACTTGAAACATTTTTATGGCCTGCTGAGATATTTGGCAAAAACCAAAATTTGACTTTATCGATTTTATTTTTTCTGATTTAATTTGAAGAGATATAAAAAACTAATACCACTTTTTCATTGGCACTTTTTAGCTACTACATGATGGTATTTTTAGATTTTATACCCGACGTTTCGTTTTTAAGACCATCATCAACTTTATTTTTTTATATGGCTCGAAAAAAAGTTCCTCCTGTATCTGATCCCATTTTTTATTACAAATTCAACGATGTATCATATGTCATATTTTAATTTTTAGTTAAAAGCAAAATTGCATTTCTTCTATTTTTTAAAGATATTTTTAAGTAGGCCTTGCAAACAAATTCTTGTCCGTTAATACCTGTTACCGTATCTGTAACATAATTTAATATCATTATAAAATAGTATTTGGTCCTTATTACATTTTCTTACAGCTGGCTCGAAATTTAAAAAGCCAGTTTTTATCTCGAAAAAAGGAATCTTTAGAAGAAACCCCAAATAATGTTTTACACTCAGTTGTTGAGAACCTTGAAATATCAACTTGGCAAATTAAACAAAATGTAGGAGTAGCCAAATCCACAGCTCAATTTCTTTTGCGTAAAAATATTTATCACCCCTATAAATTTAAGATTTGCCAAGGACTTAAATCGGGAGATTTCGAACGCGCCGATATTTTTGCGAGTGGTATACACAGAAAGTGGCAAAGAAAATTCTTCTCAAAATAGAAAAATGGAAGTCAAGCATGTAAACTTTATTAGAGATATTCAAACAAATAGATCAAAATAAACAATTGTAAACAACAATCAGAATAATTAATCATGACATAAATGTCAGAGCTCTAACACAACAGTACCAAGAGTTTACTACTTAAAATTCGTTTTTAAGAAACCATTATCAACTTAATTTTTTATATGGCTCGAAAAAAGTACACCCTGTATCTGATCCCATTTTTTATTACAAATTCAACAATGTATCACATGTCATATTTTAATTTTTAGTTAAAAGAAAAATTGCATTTTTTCTATTTTTTAAGATATTTTTAAGTAGGTAGGCCTTGCAAACAAATGCTTGGACGTTAATACCTGTTACCGTATCTGTAACATATTTAATATTATTATAAAATAGTATTTGTCGTTATTACCCTGTTTATTGAGTTGTTGTTTTTAGAGCAATTGTTCTTATTGTTACTGTTGTCTCTATTATTGTTTATTGATGAATAGCTAATATCTTATTGTATTATTACGGTCGAATATGCAGGATGGTCATTATAGCCATGAACTACATTGCTACATTTTGTGCTACAAAAATAAATGAAGGTATCATTTCTGCAGTAAATGAATTATGGTAAATAAATGGACTTAGTATTTTAGTTCCTAAAATTCCACACTACATATTAAACACACGGATTTTGTGGAGCCTAGTAATGCGTATTGCGACGGTTGAAGATACCATGATTAGTGACCATACTTTCGTCGGACCATATTGTTTTTGAAGAGAAATTTAAATTTTCTTTACACGCACGTGTATACCACTCGCAAAAATATCGGCGCGTTCGAAATCTCCCGATTTAAGTCCTTGGCAAATCTTAAATTTATAGGGGTGATAAATATTTTACGCAAAAGAAATTGAGCTGTGGATTTGGCTACTCCTACATTTTGTTTAATTTGCCAAGTTGATATTTCAAGGTTCTCAACAACTGAGTGTAAAACATTATTTGGGGTTTCTTCTAAAGATTCCTTTTTCGAGATAAAACTGGCTTTTAAATTTCCGAGCCAGCTGTAAGAAAATGTAATAAGGACCAAATACTATTTTATAATGATATTAAATTATGTTACAGATACGGTAACAGGTATTAACGGACAAGAATTTGTTTGCAAGGCCTACTTAAAAATATCTTTAAAAAAATAGAAAAATGCAATTTTGCTTTTAACTAAAAATTAAAATATGACATATGATACATCGTTGAATTTGTAATAAAAATGGGATCAGATACAGGAGGAACTTTTTTTTCGAGCCATATAAAAATAAAGTTGATGATGGTAAAAACGAAACGTCGGGTATAAAATCTAAAAATACCATCATGTAGTAGCTAAAAAGTGCCAATGAAAAGTGGTACGTGGTTTTTATATCTCTTCAGGTGGAAATCGGAAAAGGAAAGTAAAAATCGATGAGATCAACCTCGTTCCATGTTCAGTTAAACGGCAATAATAAGCAAAGCAGCTTTCCCAATGGCTAAGCTGTATCTCCAATAATTGCCAGATCTTACACACTATGTTAATTTTTAAATTAGAAATTTAAAATCCAAAACATAAAGTAATCCACAATTTCATTCTCAAGCAATAGTTGGCTGTAGATGCCATACGGTAACCCTGTAAGTAAACATTGTGTGTGTTAAATGGTTTAAAGAATTTTGTGTACATATAACAGTACTTCTACTATTAGCCTATTTGGTACATTTATCCTTGTTTAAATAGGCAGTCACTAGGCTGAAAAAGTGTTCTACTATTGTTTAAATACACTACTCAGAATGTCACGTATCTCGATTAGTGAATCGCCCTGTATGTTGCTGTTTGAGAAAGGACGTGTCGGGAATAGGCGAGGGATGGGAGAGGCGCTGGGGCTATTATTTTTCAGTAGGATGTGCCTGATAACGACAGTTAAAAACTATTAATAACGCAATTAGTAAGAGACTGACCATTTGAAGCATTTTGTGATTAAGCATGGCGATATCGGTATTTTGGTAGGTATATACAATAACTGGCATACGTCCAATGATAAAAAACAAATTGCCGATGTATTTTGAAGTAAATAGACCTTGAGCACATGAACAATCCTACCTACTTATCTTTAATAAAATATTCAGTGATCTTGTGCCTGGCTTTCCAAAAATAATCCACATATTGAACATCAATATCAATTATATTTCGTCTCGGCTACGGTGATCGGCTTTTGAAAAGAGCGCGATAGGCAAGAGCTGCTAATATGTCGTGTCGCAATGGAACAATATCGGCGATCTGAACAGCAATGCGTACGATATTATTTGACACGGTAATTCACTTCCAACGTGTACAAAGCGTGCTGACCGACTGTCAGTTTCTTCTAAACAAGCTGAGATGAAGTCAATTTAAATGATATTTCTATTAGGTAGTGTTACGACAAGATGAAACTTATGCCATCTGACGGCAATGGAGATTTGCGTCACGACAGTTTCGACAATTTGTTTTAAGCACGACTTTACTGTTTATTTTTTTTTTTTTTATATGTCTTTAATCTATGGTACTGTGCTATTACTCTGAAAACTGGGAGACTAAAAGTTATTTGTGAAAATGTATAACCCTTATCTTAGAGAACAAACGAGTCGGAATGTTGCAAGGCAGCCTCCTTGACCAACGTATTGTGCCTCACCCCAGGCCTTCCTCTGACCGAGATACGGTTATGCAAAACTGTCGCTTCTTAGTGACTTGGTATATTCATGGTTATTTTCAAATGACACGCCTCGACTGGGTTACGTCGTTAATGACAGGACACGGGGCCGGAGCAACAAAATGTCCCATTTTTCAGCATGTTTTCGGTACATCTTTGTCAATGCGATGACAGAGGCAAATCTCTTTCGCTGAGTATGTTTAAGTTGTTCACCAGCAATTTGACGATTTATCTGAATGTTATCAAAATAATTTGACGACGCTTTATGCAGTGCGTTTCGGGTTTGCATGTTAATACCGATTTTGACTAGGGCTCCATATCTTATAAATATTTTTAAATAGGGTATGCAACATTTATTATCACTATTAATATTGGAAGAACGCCTGTCTGCGTAAACAACGAGTAATTTGGAGATAATTATTTTAGAATAAACAAGCTAAATAATAGTGGTGAGCCAAAATGTTTCAATGTTCTGCTATTCGAACTGCACCTCCCAATTCATGTGTTTTTGCGATAATAGTAAGGAGCACAGTCGTCAACTTTTTCTATTTTACAGGCTGAGTTTTTCATCTCGATAAAACGAAACACACAAAATATTATCGCAGATCTAAACCTAAGAAAGACAATACGTAGTAGCAAGTGTTTTAAGCAAGTTCTTGAATATTGCCAAACACTACGGGCACTAACTGCCGATTTCACACTGCGCGAACATGTTGTTTATTAACAACTAACTGTACGTATTTTATTGCATTTTAAACAAATTATAAAAATTATTGCACAACAACGAAAAACGATGCTGGACTCTGGGTACACGGAAGTACAGGCAAAGAAGCAAAACAAGCAAAAAAGATAACTAAAATTCATTTATTGCATCAAGCATTTGTGTCTGTTAAAATAAATTGCAAAAAAATGTAAATGTTTAATTGGACCAAGTTTTTGATGCCCATAAGTTTTCATTTTTAGATCCGCGCTAAGAATTCCTCACTAATTTACATTGCTTTACCGTTTGGAAAAGGTACCGAGACCCGTACAGAACAGCAGTAAGCCAACAGATATAGGCCAAAAATGAAATAGCAGGATGTGGCGATGGTTACAACTCTTGTATTTTTCAGACTGATGTTACAAACAGTATTTATTTTGTTTGTGCGACATGAAACGGGTATGGTGCCGGTATGTTACTTGCGCCCAAACTAAAGTTATGAGCCTTTGAGTTTGTGTACTGCCAAGCAAATCGAGGGTGAACATTTGCCCTATCGGCTTTCATTCAGCAGGTGCAAGTGTTGTATTCTCCCAGTGCTAGATTCGCCGGGCAAGTAATGAAAAATCTGCTGAATGTGTATACCATTATTACAGCAATCAAAGTTTTACGAAGTGAGTGACATAAGCTGCTGGACCTGGTAACGCTTGAATCTTTAGGTAAAATCAGATGTTTTATGTGTTAAGTACAAAAAGCACTCGCTATATTTGAAACAAAGGGAACGCTAGTGATACCATATCTTAAAGAAGAATGCTTGAAGTGTAGTGCGAATTTTATTGATCGTGCATTCGCGATCTCGATGGTTGCCAATCTGCGCGAACAAGTTGCCTCAGACTGGCATTGTTTGTGCGCCGCTCATCCATCTAGTAACAGGTAAACCGGCAAAAAATAACCGTGAGAGCACTGCAACGTGGCATGCACAAAATAACGGCGCAGGACCGGTTTGAGTTTGATAAACGAGTTTTTGGGGCGCTAATCGACTTTTGTTTCGTTCTCGAAGATATTCGTCATCAAGGGTTCGTCTCGATCTGTTCACCTTCTTTGCACAAAATTCTTGATATAACAGCGAACAGGCTTGCAATATTATATAAACATCTTTAAAAAAACTTTTTTTTTTTGGATTATTTTCATTAAATTCAAATCTTACCCTAAGCACTTGTGCATGCATATGTGTAGGAAGACCTGGCATGTAAAGGCTGACAAAGCATGTTTTTAAAGGAGTTTTTATGGTTAAATAAAAATATTGTGTGCTTTATTGTTATCGGCAATGTGCGAGTATAATAGTGATAGAATATCTGTTTCGAAGACTAGTCGGCTTAAACCGGGTGAAATTTCGTCGAAGTCGAGGATTGAAGCGGCCACCTATTTTACTGAACCAAACTGTTTTTGGTTGTGTCCATAAATGCAAACCGGTTGCTGATATTATTTAGTATACGGAGTTAACGTTACCTAATACTGCTGGACACGACTAAACCTAGCGCAATGTACGCGTTGTCTTAAACTTACTTGTTTATCAGTGGTATTGACGATTGGGGCGGCGAGGATATTTTACATGTTATTTCTTCAGCATTCATTCGTGGCGTGTTAACCGCCGTTGCGCCTCTGACTTTGTTTTCTTGCCTCTGATTCTGATCTTCCCATGCTGAGCACGGGGTTAGGCCCCTTCTCTGGCCAATCAAACTACCATTGTTTAGTTTTGGTTTAATATCAAACTAAAATAGTTAAACACTGGCACTGAGCACTTTGTCTTTCATTGTGCTTAACAGCAAATAATAACGTCGACCATGAGTTGGGTTTTGTATTTACAGCGTTATTCCCAAAAATCATATGTCAAACAATCAATAAATGCTGAAATTTGTCGGTATAAGCGATGAAAACGCAACTTTATGAGAACTGCGCATGTCTCCCAAGCTCGTGCTGACAATTATATGGGGAACATCGCTTTGTTACTCATCCCAGTTTGCTTACTAATTCATTACGTGCTACGATCAGAACACAGACCTACCGCGTGTGCGCGAATCATAGTGTTGCGTTGAACACGGCATTACGGCGATGTAACGGCAAACCTGCGAACAGCGCTTTGATACTGTATAAAGTTAAAATAAGGAAATTTGTTGATCGGCAAACAATGAAAAGCGACGTCTTTGTATATCACCTTACAGCATTGTGCTGCCATTTATTATATATGTCTTTATTGAGTGAATTAAAATGTTTGACAGAGTCGTGCTTTCAACTCGTATTAAAATTTACTTATTGTTTTATTCAAGTAATGATTGACTATTTCGAACGGCTGCCCAAAAGGCGGGTGGCCAAATGAATGGAAGTATCTGATTTCATATGAGAAAACTCATAAGTAGGCTTTTATTGTATAGTAGATACACAAATAAATTATAACTACTTACATCTGACTTTGCGGTATGTGCAGTAAAATATGATATACTGATTTTAAACAAACTTTGGCAATAATTTAACTTTTATTTTCAGTACATACGCAAGTATTGTGTTCTCATTTTAAGACGTATTAGGATATGTGTATTCTTTATTTTTTTCTGTAAAAAGCAATGTCAGTCAGGGCTTTATGTGTGTGAGTGGTGCTTCAAAATTGGCCCCCGAGACACTCCAGCTGCCCAAGTGCCCTGTGAATTCAAACACCGTTTTAGGTATATATGTTGGTGATCGTGGTTTCTCCATAACCGTTTGGTTGCTATGAAAAATTTGATTCTATAGTAAATGTCTGCATCTTCGGATATAGATCGTCTCAAGTGGCACTAAGCTAGATATTGCTCGCGTTAGCTCGCACAGCGACGACTGGTTTTATATATTCTGTTAACTATAGAAAATGCAATAATATTACGATGATGTACCCAAGAGAATATTAATTTCGCACTGATTGAATACTGTCGCCGTCATGTGGTCGTGGAAAGAGCTGGAAAACCTCAATTTGAGCGCTGTTAATGTACGCCGCCCTGCGACTGGTATGCAGTTTGACTATGTTTTATAAATGATTAAGATTTTCTTTTGAAATCGTTGTTTAGCTGCATTCTGCTTTGGCAAGTACCACAACACCAACAGCACAATCATTGATCTAAATTAATACGAAAGAACTACTGTTTATTTCAAATCCCGTAAAAATACCTGAGAATTTCGTAAAAAATACGGAATTTTGTAAAAAACTCTCCGTAAGAAGGAAATACGAAATTCCATTAGCGCAGATTCCGTAAAAATGGAAATTCCGTAAAAAAATACAAAATTTTGTATAATATGAATTTCAAAAAATACGAAATTCCGTAAAAAATATGAGATTTCACCGTATACGGAATTCCGTGAAAAATAGGAAATTCATCGTAAATAGTACATGCATTTTGGTAATTTTGTAAAAATACGGAATTTTGTAATAAATACGGAATTTCGTAAAGAATGCAGATTTCGTAAAAAATACGGAATTTCGTAAAAAAATACGTAATTCCGTAAAAAATAATGCGAAATTTCGTAAAAAAATGCGAGATTCCGTAAAAATGCTGGAACTCCGTAAAGATGCAGATTTCGTAAAAATACGGAATTTCGTAAAAGAAATGCTGAATCGTGTAGTTCCGTGTTACAAGGAATTCCGTATTTCACAGATTTCTTTTTTACCGCATTTTTACGAGGAATTCCGTATTTATACTGTGTTAGTGAAAAGTAATTATGTCTGTGTAACAATGTGAGATAAGCTTTATAAGCTGTTACCAAATAGCATCCCATATAAAGCATCGAGGAAAGCCTTAGCCAATGTTAATAGGCGTAAAATTACCTTGCAATTTTACGGCAATTTTGTAAAAATTACATGCAATGTGACGTAAATATCGCATCAATGAAACCCCAAATATCTGTGTGACGCTTTACGGTGCCGAGTGTAACAGTGTGTCGAACAGAAACCGTAAAATACAGGATCGGTGTAGAGCAAGAAATTGCTCAATGAGCGTTTTGCTACAAAAAGGGTAATTGCTTCCCAGGGCTCAGCGCAGTTTCCCTGTAAGACAACTTTCAAATAATACTCTGTCCAGGCGTTCACTCATCGGCTTAATTACAATGCAGTTCTAATCTTTTCAATTAATTAAATCCTTTCTCACTCTTTGCTGTTTTTCCGGACTTTGTCCTAGTTGTCCATCACCAGAATATTACATAACAATACAACCT